>ML813238.1:4784-34634 GCA_009831015.1 Picea engelmannii
CATTTTCCTGTATGCGATGTCGAGATCAATGTATTTTTTATATGTCCATCACCCATTATCACCCTGTATGCGATTATCTCCTAGGTCCATCACCCATTATTCCAATTTCTCCAATCTCATATGCTTGGTTATATTGACAAATTTTGCATTTTTAAGTTGGTTTCTGATCTTTTAATTTATAACTTGTAGCTTATTTATTCCGAGTTTAGCTATCATCACATCTCTATTCAATATTTCTCCATTTTGTCTATGCAGATCCTTTTTATCCAATGGATGAACATGTTTATATAGAATGAGATTAGATAAGGATAACAATATTTTCACTTATCCAACTTTACTCTGTAATTGTTCAAAATAATACAATCATAAGTTTTAGCTGAGGAGTCAAATGTATAACCAGTGCTTTGTAACTCAAGGATTTTAAGATTTCAAAGGTAGTTATTGAGGTTAGAATAGATTTATTCCTAAGGGGACTAATTCAATTGAGTATTATAATAAAGATGCTCATTGGTATTCGTTCTTAGCCTCATGGTGTTGCTACATTTCCAAAAAGTGTCCATAGCCTATGGTCTAGTCACCCCGACATCACAAGACTTGCTTCACTTCTAGCAAGCATCCATAGAACCAGTGAAGATACTTGCATTTCCCACTTAAATTTTCTTTCACCATCTCTTTTAATTTCTTTGACAATTTACAGGAGATGGGGCTAATAAATATGTTTTTCACATCTAAGGGATGATGTATGTTGATCAAGGATGGGTTAGAAATACCTGGGTGATAAAATATACTCATAAATGTTTTCATCCCCTCATTCCTAACTCTATCTTTCCAAAATATACCATTTTAGTAACATGTATTGAGTAAAACAACCAATTATAAGTTTGACACTTAAGCCTCTACCTATAAAGAATTACCCAAACCATATTTTTTCAAATTTTGATGAGAAAATAAGTTAAAATGTTCTCTTTCTGACATGTCAAATTCTTCATTAGTTGTTGAGGAAATCTTTTCTATTAAAATTCTGAAGTTTGAGAAGACAAGGAATTATTTGTTTTAAAGAGAAGGTTTATCAAGTGATGTAATCTTCTATAATAAATATAAAAAAGGGGTGAACAAACTATCTAATAAATAACACTCTACTTCTGTTTATTTAGGTCATCCTTAGTGATTGATGAATCCTCATAAATCAAATTTCAAACAAAAACTTATTTCAAACTATTTATTTGGAAATCCTTCTAAAAAATATAAAAGAAAAGAATTTAAAATAAACATTAAAGAAAATTGATTATATACATTGAATGGAACATAAAAACTTTAGAATTGAATGAAATGTTTCAAGTGTTAGAATATTCGATGTGCTCGTTTTACGATAGAAAATATCACTATTCTCATCCAACCATAGGCATGCATCCACCCCCAATCAATATATAAAATGATTCCAAAAGAAACACTAGAACCGATACATAACCAAGAGAGCGCATATTTCTCCAAAGATAGATCACCAAATAGAAAGTTCCAAAGCCACAGAAAAAGACCAATACTCAGCTGCAACAGTTGCAGTTGCAACAACTGCATTTGCATTTTCACTTACCAAGAATACGACCAAGAAATATCACCAAGAACACCACCAAGAGATACTAGAAGTTAGGGTGCACATCTTAGGCTATATGGCGCTAGAGAGAGAGACAAAGCAACACTCAAGAGTATCCACCTTCCTATATTAAAACTACAACTCCAAACTTGCACTATCCTTGACTGAGAGAGTGAGTAAAGTGATTGTGTACAAATGAGATAGATCATCTCTTATTTATAGTGGTTCTTGTCACTTGTCTTGGACAACTTGTCTTTTTAGAATCTAATACTTTAATATTAATTATTTTACTAAGACAACTTGTCTTCTAGGGTTTCTACACATATGTTTAGGATTTATCTTTCTTTTGTAATATTATATTCTATCCAAAGGTTATACAAGGAGGTTAATACCTCCTTCATCTACCATAATATCAACACTCCCCCTCATGAGGGAGGTATTAATTGTAATTATCACATAGTATGGGAAGGGCTCACATAGTATTGCAGACCATCATATAGGGAGCATCATCATATCCACATAGGCTATATTATGAGCATCATCATTACTATCCATCTAGCTAAAAATCACCTCCAACACTACTGGTTGGAACACAAGCCTAGGAAACACCTTCAACACTACTAGGAATATCCATGGAAATCTAGTAGTAGTACACAATTAATACAATCTCATCCAATAGATCACAACAATGTCGATCCATATTAGTACAAAACTGTTGTCTAGTGGTACACAACCACTCTTAGTAGCACAAAACTACTAACCAGTGACACACAATCACCATCAATGGATCAAATTCAGCAAAGTATCATACAACTATTGTCTAGAGTCATATAGTCTTCACATCAATCAAATCATATAATTTGATATCATCTTGAATCAATAATTTCATCAACTACATCACCTCTAAGCCATACTAGCATGATGTGGATGCATCATATCTAAGTTTTGTTGACGTGATATGGAGTATCATATAAATAATCTCTAAGTCATACTAGCATGACATATCTATCATGATGTTAATGCATCATATCTAAGTTGTATGTCATATCTAAGCTATAATTGCATGATGTGGATCAATGCCTCTCTATGTCACCTCTAAGTTGTATGATCATCTCTAAGTTGTACTAGCATGGGCATATCTAGCATGATGCCAATGCATCATATCTAAGTTGTACTAGCATGATCATATCTAGCATGAAACAAGCCATCTACATTACCTCTAATTTGTATGGTCATCTCTAAGTTGTACTAGCATGAACACACCTAGCATGATGTCAATACATCATATATAAGATGTATGTACATCTCTAAGTTGTACTAGCATGCCAATATCTAGCATGATGTGACTCATAAGAATCATCTCTAAGATGTAATAGCATGAACATATATAACATGATGTCAATACATCATAGCTAAGTTGTATGTCCACCTCTGAGATGCATTAACACGATGCACCTCATGCCACTATATCATCCACAACTCCAACCATACGTATCATATATAAGCTATATTAGCATGATGAAAGCATCATATTTAAGATGTATTACCATCTCTAAGTTGTACTAGCATGATACATATCTGCAGCTCAATGACAATCCATAATTCCACATATCAACACTCCCTTCCAACTGAGGAAGTAATCTTCTCCCTCTTAACCAAGGGAGCAATATCCATAAGTCCCAACTTGTCCCTCAAGTATGAATTTTTTTTTTGGACATAGGCTTCATCAAAATATTAGTTGTCTTCTCATTAGTGGATATATACTAGAGAGTCACTCCTCCCCTCTGGACTTTATCACAGAGAAAGTAGTACTTGATCTCAATGTGCTTCAACCTATCATGGAACATCGGGTTCTCTAAGAGCTTCACATAGCTTTGATTATCACAATATATCACAATCGAATCTAATAGTTGATCAAATAGTATAGAAACCAACTTACGGAGCCATAATGCTTCCATACAAGCATCAAAAGTTGCAATATATTCTGCTTCTATAGTGCTGAGTGTAACATACTTCTGTTTTCTACTAGCCTATGATATCATAGAAGATCCTCATCTCTAAGCCATATTACCAACTCTAAGTTGTACTAGCATGATACAAATCTGCATCTCACTGACAATCCATGATGCCACATATCAACACTCCCTCCCAACCAAGGAAGTCATCTTCTCCCTCTCAACCAAGGGAGAAATATCCATAAGTCAAAGCTTGTCCCTCAAGTATGCAAACTTTATCTTGGAAATAGGCTTCGTCAAAATATTAGTTTTCTTCTCATTAGTGGAGATATACTAGAGAGTCACTCCTCCCCTCTATACTTTATCACGAAGAAAGTAGTACTTGATATCAATGTGCTTCAACCGGTCATGGAACAATGGGTTATATAAGAGCTTCACAAAACTTTGATTATCACAATATATCACAATTGAATCCGTCAACTGATAAAAGAGTACATAAACCAACTTACAGAGCCATATTGCTTCTGTACAAGCATCACAAGGTGCAATATATTCTTCTTCTACAGTGTTGAGTGAAACATACTTTTGTTTCCTGCTAGCCTATGATATCATATCATATCCCAACTGAAACATACTCCAAAAGTACTCTTTCTGTCATATGCACTCCCTGAACAATATGAATTAGTGAATCCATGCAGTTGTATATCATTGTTTAAGGCATATCTCAAACCATAGTTTAGCGTCCCACAAAGATATCTCAAAATATTCTTTGTAGCTATCCAATACTCATGTCTTGGTTCCACCTAGAACTAGCTCAACATGTTCACAATAAAGAAAATTCCCAACTTGGTATTTACCAAATACATCAATGAGATAATCAACTGCTGGTATAGGGACAAGTCTACTGGATCATAATCAAAGTCTCTCAACTTCCTCGGATTTGTTACCATGGGATTTTCCATGGATTTTCAATCTATCATCCCAAACATATGAAGGATCTTTACAACATACTTCCCTTGCCCCAAGAATATTTCACCATGCTTCTACCATACTTCTAGTCCCAAATAATAATGCACGAGACCAAGATTCTTCGTATCGAATTTAGAGGCTAGCTCCCTCTTACACTGAATAATGAGAGGCTCTACACTAAGCTATTGGAGCTTGCTTGAGTCCATAAAATACCTTATTTAATTTGTATACATGGGTTTCTCTCGGGTGTACCTCAAAACCTCGAGGTTTCTCTATGTATACTTCTTCCTCAGTTACTCCAGTGAGAAAAACAGTCTTTACATCCATCTGATATAAAATCCAACCCATGGATTCTGTAAGATATATGATGGCTAGAGAAAACGTGTCATCATATTATTCTCCCTCTTGTTGGGAGAACCTTCTAGTCATGAATCTTTCCTTGTATTTATCGATACTTTATAGACTTTCCTTCAGTTATAGGCACAATTTCCCATACATAATGATGGATTCATATTCTTCCATCATATCTTTTGTTGTCCCTTGGATATGAAAGGAATCAAAGATTAAATAAGAAAGGTGAAGTACGGACTGCGTGGAAGATACATAAACCAAGGAAGGGTCGAAGTGGGAGAGGAAGCAGAAAAGAAGGAGAGAAGGAAGGAAAATCTAGTCGTTGGAAGAGAAGATCGAGGAATATAAAGAAGTAAGGAAAATAGATTGTGGAAAAATCAACAAGTGGAAGAAGACATCAACAAGTGCTTTGGATCACCTCATGGAAAAGAAGGAAAGACATGTTGGTGAAGTCCTTAAAGCATCGGTCAAGTTGACCTAGGTTTTTGGACCTAGGATTTTGGATATAGGGTTTTGACACCTAGACTTTGTTATGTAATGTATAAATAAAGGTCTAGAATACCTGGGAGGGTTAGTTCGAGGTTGGTCCATTGATACTATGGTCGTTGTTGTTCAGTGCTGAGAATCGTTGTAGAGAACAATGTTGGGACTGTATTGTAAGATCTTCAGTTGGGTGCGAAGATCAACCCTACAGTTGGGTGCGCAGGGAGGGACGAGAGAAAGAGAGAGAGATATGCAAGCTAAGTGTGTAGATAGAACAGTACATTTTCACATAATATGTCAAGAAACACAGTTCTCTGGACCTAGCCCTAGGGAGAGGGTGAACCACATATATCTTGTTGTTCTTTGTGGTTGATGTTGTGTTATTTTCCATTTGGTATATTGATTATTGCATTTTTGTGTTAGATCTGAGATATAACTTGTGAGGTAGGCTTAAGTGAGATAAATAATAACTAGATTGCTATGTGTTGTGGTCCTGGATCCACTTTGAATTTCCTCTAGTTGTAGACACATATGTCCTGCAACCCCCTATTACTACTTCGGGTGAGACTGCATCTACTTCGCAGGTGTTGTAGAAAGGGCCAGTAGTTAGGGTTTGTTGGTGCACTGTAAGAGTTGAACCCTAGGTCTGCCCCTATGCCAATAAATGGTTCTGTTGCCGAGACCAAGATATTTTTGAGGGAATGTCAAGGTGGTTCCCATCGAACCACATAAATTTAGAAGTGGATAGAAGAACAAGAATGGGACTTCGCTAAAGCCCAGAACAAGAATCCTAGCATTATTACAGAAGACTAGCTAGGACGTATGGAATATACATCATCACCGACATACACAAGATTTTCATTGGAGGAATTCATAAGGAGTTATACGAGTGGTTAGCCAGACTAGCAGATACCCAGTTTGAGATTAGATCTAGACCACCTATGGTTTGGATAACAACTCTGATCAAGAAGGTAAAGAGAGTTGATAATGTTGTTTCCAAGGCTGTGGATCTCTGGTTTGATAACATTATTGGAGGGTACATTACTGAGTTTTCCATGGACATAATTGAATCGTATAGTCAAGCTGAGAGGTACTTCTTTAAGGGACCTAGAGGAAATTTCCTACACTTTTTAAAGCCGAGGATTAAGATATTATTGCATGAGAAGAATATCCTAAAGATACAGTGAAGCTAATGTTCAAGAATTCATATAACGACAGTGATACAAAGGCTGGATACAGACGCAGTGGGAGACCGTTCAGAGAGGTTCCTCTTGTGAACATATTTAAGAAGAACTATGGAGACGAAGGATTCTATAGTTTAGAAGAAGCAGATCTAACAGACGAAGAGCATTCAAAATCTACAAGAACAGAGGAAGTACAGACCAAAGAACTTCATCGAGGAGAACCATAAACATTAGGCATTGCGCCTACTATCAAATTAAGTAATATCACTCCTCCTGTTTTTCTAGAAGCATTAATTAACCTAGAGTAATCAGAGCAATCAGAGTACTCTTACAAGTAGTTTAATACATACTCAGTCAAGAATCCAAAGAATATCTATGGCAGATGAAATGAGTTTACCAATATTTAGAGGAGATGGATCTGAAGATCCTGATCAACACTGGTTCTTATGTCAAGCTATATGGAGTATCAAGCAAGCCACTGACGAAGCTGTTAAGAGGACTCAATTTAGTACTACCTTGAGGGATCATGCTTCGAATTGGTATATGAAGTTTGTTTCAGGGCTTGGACAACCTAAACCATTGAATACTATCAAGACTACATTGATTAAGAATTCAAGAAACCTAAGTTGGATTCGTAGTTCATTACATAGATGAAAGAAATCAAGAAGAAGGTCATTGAACCTATTTGGTAGTTTGATCATAGGTTTAATACTCTGACAGGTCGGTTGAGTTTTTAGATTCTAGATGAACAGAATAAAGAATGGTTCATTTCTTCTCTCTTGCCACATATCAGAGTCCCTCTAATGCAACAGAAAGTCGCTTCACAGGCTGAAGCATTGGATATCTCTATGAAACTAGAAGCAACCCCTGTGGGAGAATCCAGCCTAGGTATGAGTCAAATCTTGAATCAGTTAACCAGATTCTCTTTACAGGTTGAATATATGAAGAAAGACAAAGGAAAATAGAAAAGAGAAGATATATGGTGTATCAGATGTAAATCAGAGGACCATGACAAGGAGCATTGTCCCGTATTTCATGAATACTTGGCCTCTGGAGCACCTAGTCTTTTTGAAGCAGACTATTGTACCCTAGTGCGAGGTATGTAGAACTAGACATTACCCTGGTGAATGTTATTATATGAAAAAATATGTCCAGACACCTACCAATCTTTATTGTACATTCTGCAAGTCTATGTGACATGATGAGAAGGATTGTAGGGATTATGATCTCATGCATGAAAGATCAAAGGACACATATAGAATTCAAGGAGAAACACAACAAGAAGGAAATAATGCACAGTTCAATTCCCCAGGAAGAGGAAACTTCAACCCTTGTGGTGGATTTAGAGGATGAGGAGGAGGAGGAGGAGGTATGGGTTGAGGTAAAGGACATATCATCTGTTATAACTGCGCACATATAGGACACTTGGAAAGGGATTGTCATAACCCTTGTACCACTTGAAACTATTGTAACTCGTTTGATCATGTCATCGAATATTTTCCAGTATTGTTGGCCAAACTCCAAGAGAGGCAAGGAGGAAACCAACAAGTATAGTTAATATCAATAGAACCTTGTGGTGAGGACCCCAGAGTTGTTGTTATTACTAGAGGAGGTGCTGTTATAGGAGAAGACAGAGTGACTCCAGGAAAGACTGCAGAAGGATTAGGAATCAGAAAATCTGTAGAGAAGGCATAGTTGTTTGACCCAAGGAGAGAGAGGCATACTTTTGAGGAAGTAAGGAAAGAATTTGTAGAAGGACAAGATTATTCATCTAAGGCACAACTAGAAGTAAGGGAATGTTGAATGCCACTGGCATTTTATCAGTCTTTTAGGCAAGGAAAAGAGGTAAGCAAGATTATGGAATTCTTATGTACTTGCATTAATTTGATTAAGGATGAAAGAGTTGTACAAGAGCTCCAATATTTGATCAAACAATATGAGATAGGAAGGGTAGATCCTTTGTTGAATAAATCAGTACATCAGGTATCTAGAAAGAGAAGGACAAACAAGGAATTACACCTTAGTGCTCAGATTGGAGACTATGATGTGGACTATGTGGTCCTCGACTTGGGATCAGAATTCAATGTGATGATGAAGCAGACTTGGTAACTAATGGGAAAACCTAGACTGATTTACTCTCCTACCAGGCTCAGGATGGCCAATCAGCAGGTGGTGAAACCCTTTGGAAGACTAGAGCATGTTCCTGTAGACATTGATGGGATAAGGACATTTGCATATTTTGAAGTGATTGAAATTGTTGATGACAACTTCCCTTATCCTGCACTGTCAGGAATTGATTGAGCTTTTAACAATTCGAGTGTGGTTGACCTAAAGAAGATAAGAATGACCTTTGAGGGTAATGGAATTAAAGTCATTGAACCTCTAGACCCAGATGAAGGTCACAGATACACAAAACCTATTAGGGAATAAGACCGCGCATATGAGCTAGAGAACATCTACAAGCTAACAAGAAGACAACATGATTACATTAATCCCACAGTAGGCGTAAATATCAGCTAGCGAAGTGAAAGTGCATGTTCATCAGATTCATAAGAGGCATTAGAAAATTGGTAGAATTGGATGTATGAAGTCTCCACACGATGATGTGCCATATTCACCAGAGAAGTTCACTAGATTGGCACCGAAGTAAGTAATCTTCCAACAGTTGATGGTTTGAATTACTTAAAGACATTTCTAGCCAAATTTGAGAAAATTGTACCAGTACAATAGAGGATGTTGTCACTGGATGAGGCATTGAAAGCCACACTAGCTAGATGGTGGGGAGAACATAAGAGGAATATCATATAATGGACACAGTTTCGCACCTTATTGGCAGTGAACTTTTAAGACCAAGCTAAAGGTTGCGAAGTTCGTTACACAGGTGAGAGTTATCCTAAAAACCATATGCGAAGTTGTGAGGAGTCCTGGAGCAAAATTCCTAAAGAACAATGGGTGCATAAGTTCGTTAACACCTTAGATACTACACCTATCAACTGGTATCTTCATGAAGAACCGTGCCTCGTCACTATAGACTAGTATGGAATGACTCAGAACTTTATAGCTACCTTTTTATTTGAAATTCAGTACCCAACAATATATCAGACTTTACAAACCATGAGAAAAAAGGTCTTTCAGGAGGCACTTAACCTCCCTTTTACCCAAGAAGGAGATGAATGGACCGCGCCTCTTCAACAGTTATAGGATTGCTAAAATATTAATGATGATGAGGATGATGACCCTAGAGATGTAAAAATTGTAGAAACTAAAGGTCACAGAAACGTAGAAGGACCAGGGATTGAACTACCTTTTATTGTACATCCCATTAAAATTAATAAAGTTAATATTGGAACACAACAAGCATATAAAATAGAAAATGTGGGAGACTATTGGGATGATTCTACTATCAACAAGATTACAGAACTATTGCATGAATATCAGGACTTTTTTCCAACCAAGTTCATAGACATGAAGGGAATTAAAGGGTCCATAGGAGAAATGAAGATCCCCTTGAGACCAGATGCAAGACCTATCAAGAAGACACCTTATAAAATGAATCCGAAATATAAGAAAAAATTTAGGATTGAATTGGACAGAATGCTAGAAGCATGAATTATAGAGCCTATTGAAGAATCTGAGTGGATTAGCCCTATGGTGTTCCAAGATAGGAAGACAGGAGAAATCCGAATTTGTGTAGATTTAAGGAAACTGAATGATGCATGCCTACATGACCCCTTCCCTACACCCTTTATTGATGAAGTTCTAGATAATGTAGGAGGACATGCGGTCTACTCATTCACAGATGGATTCTCAGGTTATCATCAAATCAGAATTGCTAAGGAAGATCAACATAAGACCACATTTGCAACAGAATGGGGTTCGTTTTAGTACACTGTGATGCCTTTTGGCTTGAAAAATGCACCATCCATATTTCTGAGGGTGGTGGTTGAAGGATTTAAGGACTTTCTACACAAATTCCTATAAGCTTACTTTGATGATTGGGCTGTCTTTAGCTTACTGAAAGACCATATTAAATGTTTAAGATTGATGTTGGATAAGTGTAGGCAATGTTAGATTGCCATGAATTTAAAAAAATGAATTTTATTTTTACCCTTTGGAGTGCTTCTAGGGCATATTGTGTGTAAGTAGGGATTGTTGGTAGATCCTTCCAAGATTTCCATCATTGTTGATCTACCTCCCCCTACTTTAGTAAGATAGTTGCGCACTGCATTGGGGCACACTGGATACTACAAAAATTTCATTAAGGGTTATGCACAGATAACAAAACCTATGGAGAAGCTATTAAATAAAGACAACAAGTTCCAATGGACAGAAGAATGCCAACAGAGATTCGACACACTAAAACAAAAAATGGTCACTGCGCCACTCTTGGTTTTTCTATATTGGAGTAAGGAGTTCAATGTTCATGTCAATTCCTCGTCCATTGCATTAGGAGAAGTTTTAGCACATACAGGTGCAGGAGACATCGATCACCCTATAGCCTTTACTAGCAGGAATCTTTCTACAACTAAGAGGAACTACACTATGATTGAAAGAGAAGGCTTGGCTATGGTCTATGCGCTATAGAAATTTAGACACTATTTGCTGGGAGGACATTTTAAGATGTTCACTGACCACTCTGCATTGAAATACTTAGTCAACAAGCCAGTGTTGGGGGGGGGGGATAATATGTAGATGGCTACTACTATTCGAGGAGTATGATTAAGCTAGGAAGAATGAATAAAGGGCCTGCCCACTTATCTAGGATGGAACATGGAGAGGAACCTACTAGTCTAGAGGATACAATTCTAGATGCACAGTTTCTAGCCATCAAGAAAGTTGATGATCACTTCACCGAGATAGTTCAGTTCCTATCCACAGGAATGAAACCTCACGAATACAAAATCATTCAGAAGAAACAATTGGTAGTCCACGCATATGACTTTCAAATTATATCTGGACAGTTGTATAAGATGGGACTCGATGAGATATTGAGGAGATGTGTTATGGAGGTAGAAATACCATTGATTATGGAAGAAGTGCATGAAGGCATCGTGAGAGGACATTATGCAGGGAAAGAAACAAAACAGAAGGTTCTCAGAGCTAGCTAAGGAATACTATAGAGCCTATGATGTATGTCAAAGAGTAGGAAATCCTTCTCATAGAGATGAGATTCCTTTGGCATCGCAATTAACATTAAAAGTATTTGAGAAATGGGACATTTACTTTGTGGGACCTATTAACCCACCATGAAGGTGCACATGAGATAGATATATTATCATCGCGACAGAGTATTTGACCAGATGGGTAGAAGCAAGAAAAATTAAGTATTGTAGTGCAACTAAACCTACATAGTTCATTTTTGAGGATATCATAACAATGTTTGGATGCCCGAAGATCCTCATGAGTGATCAAGGCATACATTTCATTAAAAAAACTATTGAAGCCTTGACCCAGGAATTTTATCTTCACCATCAGAAGAGTACTCCATACGACCCACAGGCGAATGGTACAGTCAAAGATTTCAATAAGATCTTGGAGACAGTGCTGACTAAGATTTGTAGTGTTAACAGAGATGACTGGGATTTAAGAATTCCAGCAGTATTATGGACCTACAGAAATACTTGCAAAAAGTTAACAACATAGACCCCATTTAAGTTGGTATATGGCTTGGAAGCAGTGGTACCTATGGAATACTTGGTTCCTAGTTTAAGAATCACAACATTTATAAGTATGGATGACCCAGGCGTTGTTCAAGACAAGCTTGCACAGTTACTGGAACTAGAAGAAGAAAGGTTTATTATAGGATTTCATCAGTAGGTACAGAAAGAAACAGAAAAGGCTTATCATGACAAACACATCAGGAGAAAAGAATTTAAGCAGGGAGATTTGGTATTTTTATATGACATCAAGTTCATGATGCATCTAGGGAAGTTGAGGACACATTGGCTTGGGCCATTTGAGGTTTCCTATGTCACAGAAGGAGGAGTTGCGCAGTTGAAGACCCTTAATGGAGAATGGAAAGAAGGTTTGATAAATGGGAGTCGGTTGAAATTGTATTATGACAACTAGTTGTCTTGCAGATCTCAATAAAAGTACAAGGAAGAAGTGTTGAGGTATCAGGTTTATTTGAAACTGGGTACTAGACACGGAAAATACATTCTTCACAAGGAAGGGAGAGACCGAGCAGAAAGCACAAGCTACAACACACAGTTTGAAGTCAAAGTGAAACAAAAGGTTTAGTCTTGCAATGACTCGGGACAAGTCAGATGTGAGTGTTGGTGTCCTATTGGCCTTTGGATATGAAAGGAAGAAAATATTAAAGAAGAAAGGAGAAGTACGAACTGCATGGAAGATACATAAACCGAGGAAGGGTCGAAATGGGAAAGGAAGTAGAAAAGAAGGAGAGAAGGAAGGAAAAGCTATTCGTTGGAAGAGAAGATTGAGGAAGATAAAGAAGTAAGGAAAATGGATCATAGAAAACTTAGAAAGTAGAAGAAGACATCAACGAGTTCTTTGGAGCACCTCGTGGAAAAGAAGGAAATACAGGCTAGAAAATCCCTGAAACAACGGGTCAAGTTGACCTAGGGTTTTGGACCTAGAGTTTTGGATTGAGGGTTTTGACACCTAGACTTTGTTATGTAATGTATAAATAAAGGTCTAGAAGACCTGGGAGGGTTAGTTAGAGGTTGGTTCGTTGATACTATGGTTGTTGTTGTTCAGTGTTGAGAATCGTTGTAGAGAACATTGTTGGGACTGTATTGTAAGATCTTCAGCTGGGTACAAAGATCAACCTTACAGCTGGGCGTGAAGGGAGAGACGAGAGAAAGAGAGGGAGATTTGTAAGCTAAGTGTGTAGATAGAACTGTATGTTTTCACATAATATATCAAGAAACACAGTTCTGTGTACATAGCCCTAGGAAGAGGGTGAACCATGCATATATTTTTGTTCTTTGTGGTTGATGTTGTTTTATTTTCCATCTGTTATATTGAGTATTTCATTGTTGTGTTATATTTGAGATATAATTTGTGAGGTAGGATTAAGTGAGATCAAGAATAACTAGATTGTTGTGTGTTGTGGTCCTAAATCCACTTTTCATTTCCTCTGGTTGTAGACACATGTGTGTTGCAACCCCCTATTGCTACTTCAGGTGAGACTGCATATGCTTCCCAGATGTTTCCGAAAGGGCCAGTAGTTAGGGTTTTTTGGTGCGCTGTAAGCGTTGAACCATGGGTCTTCCCCTGTGACAACAACTTCCTTCCATTCTTTCTTCTTGACTTCTTCCTCAAAGGAGGAGGGTTGTTAACAAATTTTTCAATGAACCAGTTCTTCCATTTTACCACACCATTCTGTTGAGGATGTTGATTAATTGGGTTGGTTTTCATTGATGTCAAACCTTGAAAAAAGTTTGGTAGCAGATTCTGGTAGCAAAAATGTTTGGGTAATGGACCCAAGTTTGTTTGATGTATAATGGTATGCATTTTGATATATTTGCAAGTAATACTATTCTAGATGGATCGTACATGTGATGCCATTTCCGATGGTTATATGTGGAATGTCACATAAATACTCACAGTTTGAGAGTTATGGCCTTACGAAGTTGAAGGACCCTCATATGATTGGGTTGAAACCCCAAAAAGTCAAAGAAGTCAAAGTGTTTGCAAAGAAGAAATTATTTAAATAATAAAGTGAAGTGACAAAGTCAAAGAGGATTATTTAAATAATAAAGTGAAGTGACAAAATCAAAGAGGATTATTTAAATAATAAATTGAAGTGACAAAGTCAAGGAGGATTATTTAAATAATAAAGTAAATAGAGAACTTTATAATTATGGAAAATGGTTATAAGACGGTTTACCCTAAAATGAGGAAAATGGGTTAAGTGGTCAAGTGGCTATTGGATTCATGGACAAGTGGAAAATTGGGCAAAGTTAGACATAGGTGACTATGTGGACAAAGTGACCTAGAAGATACTTCTAAGGAAGCTACTTGGAGAGTATAAATAAGAGGCAAGGCTCTCTCCTTTTAATCAGACTTGAGCATATTCAATATCTATAGGTGACTAAGGTAACCAAAGGATATCTAAGACAAATTTCAGAGGGAAGGTTAAGTAAACAAGGATGGAATTCAAAGGAGGATAAATTCTTTTGATGATGCTTTGTAAGGTATGTTATTTACAGGTCATCTCACCATTTTCGCAATAACGTTTTTTCTAGAATGATTCATACCGTGACATTGGGAAGACATTGAAGAAACATATCCAAGTATATTTGGTATGAATTTCATCTTGTGAGTCGTTGTATTTTTGGAGTTACACGCCGTGGAAAATAGGGTTTGTGGTCAGTCTTGAAACTAGTCTAAAACAGGTGTTTTGGGTAAAAATGCCATAAATTCTTCATAATAGATCCAAATTCAGTAAGACAAAATGTGTTGGTTAGAGTATAGTCTATAGTATTTTTTTTACAATTTTCATATCAATACAATAAATATTCCATGCGGGGCACGCTCTACAAGTTCGCTCTCTAGAATAAGCTAGAATTCAACAAGGTATTCCATTTTTTCTATAACGCCTTTTCTGAGAGGTTCCAAGTAGTGACACCTGGAGGAATTACATAAAACACATTGAATAAAATTGTGTACTATTTTCATATCTTTATTCATTATAGGTACATAGTTATGATTATTTTAAGTTAGGGTTGTTCACTAATCAAAGACTAGTCATGTGAGACTAAAGTAAAGTTTGATGAAAATGCTAGTCTCTTATTGTTAAAGTTAAGCAAGGTTTGTAGGTATGAAATCATATACACCAGGTCTATGATAGAGTTAAAAATCAGATTTGGATGTTGAAATTGATGAGGGATTTTGGTTGAGGTTGAGGTACAGGTTATTGCATGGTTGATGATCTTGTTTACGGTATAGGTTGATTACAGGTTGAGGTACAAGTTGATTCATGGTTAATGCATGGTTTAGGTTATTGGTACAGGTTGTTTGGTGCAGGTTTATTGGTACAGGTTTACAATAGTATATCTCATAGTGATAGTGTGACAGTGGTTCCACCATTCTACTTATACGTCAAGGCGGTTGGATGGGGCAAGGACATGTGGTTGTAGCCAAAGAATATAGGGGGTTGTAGCCTCCTTATGGTTGTAGCCAAAGAATTGGGGAGTTGGAGCTTCACTTAGGTTGTAGCCTGAGAAACTAGGGGGTTGGAGCCTCCTTCCAGTTGTAGTTGGAAAACAAAGGAAGTTGGTGCTTCCAATGAATGTAATTCTTCAATACATATAAGAAAAATCATTCTATAGTTTTCTCCCACTTTGGGTTTCCACGTGAAAACACTGGTGTACTGTGTATGTGTATGATTGTTCATTTGTTCATTGTTTATTTACTCTACAAATATTGGATGATAATGCTACATAGATATAACACTTGCATTATATGGTTAAAAAGGATTAGATTTATATATTAATGATTCACCCCCCCTCTCAGTAATCCAACAATTGGTATTAGAGAACCAACATTTATACAAATGTAATACCATGGTTTGATGGACATAAGTATGCATTTTGGAGAATAAGAATGAAGACATATGTATGGGCACAAGGATTTGAAATTTGGTAATCAATTGTAGATGGATACACAACACCAAAAGTTCCACCAAAAAATGACAAAGCAGTGAAACTCAGTCAGAATAATTCCAAAGCCACAAATGCACTTCTGAATGGTCTTGGAGAATCAATATTCACTAAAGTTTCACATTGTAAATACGGTAAAGAGATTTGGGACAAACTTTGAAATATTTATGAAGAAGATTCAAAAGTCAAAGAAACAAAGCTTCAAACTTATAGAGGTTAGTTCAAACAAATAAAGATGAAGGAATATGAGAATATTGTAGCTTACCTTTTACAAGTCGATGAAACAATAAATGAAATCTTGGGATTGGGAGAAGAAATCAAAGAATCTGTAATTGTTCAAAAGGTACTAGGATCTCTTCCTATGAGATTTGACCCTAAGATATCAATACTAGAAGAAAGAGAAGATCTAAACTCAATAAGCATGGACGAATTACATGGAATCTTCACAGCATATGAAATGAGAACTGAACAGGAAAATCAAGATATAAGAGAAGCATCCTTCAAAGCATAAAAAATGTCAAAGCAAAAGGGAAAGCAAAACTAAGAACATAGCAGCAATAGTGACGTCTTGGAAGATGATGAATAAGCAACCAACTTTGTCAGAATATTGAACAAGGGAACGAACAACATGTATAGAGGTAAGATTCCTTTGTTTTGTTTTAATTGTGATGGTATTGATCATTTTTATAACAAATGTCCTCCTAAGAAAAAGAGAAATGATGAAGGTTACTCAAATAGAAAACAAATATATAAAGGAAAAAGAACCACAAAGAAAGTTTTCAAGAAAATATTATGCACCAAAGAAGACATCTCATCATCAGATGAAGATGAAGTCAGTGATAGTGAGACATAAAGATTTCTATTTATGGTAGTAGAAGACTCTGATAAAGAAGACTCTGAAGAAGAATATGAAGATTCTGAAGAAGAATATGAAGAGGCAGAAGTTGACTACCGAGAATAATTGTTGTGTGCCATAGAAGTTATCAGAAGACAAAACAAGAAAAACAAGAAACTACAAGAGAAACTAGACAAGAAAGAAGACACTTGGGAACTAGAGTAAATGATAAAAAATTTGAAGGTTCAAATTGAATAAGATAAAAGAAATGAAGAATCACTCAAAGAACAACTAGAAGGAAGATACAAGATCATTGGAAATTTGGAAGCAAAAATTGTCACATTAAGAAAGGATCTTCAAAAGAAAAATATGAAGAACAACTCAAACATTTTGAATGACATTATCAAGAGTCAAAAACATCATCATGACAAGTACGGAATTGGATACAATCAGATAGAAAAGGGATCAATATCCAAAACAAAAGAACAAGAAACATATCCAAAAATCTATGTAGAAACAATCAAAGGGAATAGGAAGGTCTACAAAGAAAATTACAGGGACACTCCTTAACCGAGAAGATTCAGATTTCAGAATCAACGACTGACATAAATATATATAACTCAGGAAGAAGAAGGATTCATAAGAGTACCTCCTTTCAAAAGATATTCAACTCCCAGGTATCAAAATATATTTTTTGGTTTATATTATGCATGTAATAATTTTGGACATAAATCTATGAATGCAGAGCTAACAACAGGAACATAAACAACTTTGAAAGTCATACACAAAAGGGTTATCCAAGAAGGCCTAGTGAAACACAGAGAAGAAGTTAGAACAGGTTTGAATCTTTGCGCATTGAAGTGGAATGCTACAAATGTAACAACTTTGGACACATGACCAAAGATTGCAGAATGACAGTCCCTCATAGAGAACCACAATAGTCACAGACACAAACCTCATAAAGGACATGGATAAGGAAGAAGAATCAATATAGAAATGAAGAATGCACACTCTCTCTACAAGATAAGAAGAATAAATGTGGTTGGTATGTTGACAGTGGCTGTTCAAAACACATCACAGGTGATAGAGACATGTTTCTTACATTAAGAAAGGAAAGTGATGGATCAGTCTCCTTTGGAAATGATGATTCAGATAAAATCATTGGAAAAGGCATAGTCAGAATTGGGAACAAGAATACCAAGGTAGAAAATGTTGTACTAGTAGAAGATATGAAACATAATATTCTAAGTGTGAGTCAAATGTGTGACCAAGGTCATAAAGTTACTTTCGATTCACAAAAGTGCGACATAAGAAAAGAAGGTTCAGGAAAATCGATTGCAACAACTACGATAACTTCAAGCAACATATATGTATTAAGTGAAATTGGAAATAAAAAGTGTTTCCTAGGAAAGGAAGATGAAAGTTGGCTATGGCACAGAAGAATGGGTCACATAAATTTTTATAACCTTGTCAAAGTCAACAAAAAGGAAGCAGTTAGAGAAATTCCCCAGATCACGAAACCAACCAACACTTTATGCAAGCATTGCCAACAAGGAAAGAAACAAAGACCAAGTTTAAATCAAAAGTATATTCAACGACAAGACCACTAGAAATTGTGCATATTGATCTAGTTGTGCCAACTACAACAAAGGGTTTAAAATATGAGAAATACTTTATGTTATTAGTTGATGATTATATAAGAATGACTGCAGTTTTCTTTCTCAAGAATAAGTCAAAATCTTTTGAAAAATTGAAGCCCTACAAGGAAATGGTTGAAAATGAAATGGATTCAAAAATAAAATGTTTGAGATATGATAATGGAGGAGATTTCATTTCAAAGGAATTTATGGACTACTGCAACAAACATGGAATAAAAAAGAAATTAGTTGTTACTGGGACACCTCAACATAATGGAGTTGTTGAAAGAAAGAACAAGGCAATACAGGAAATGGATCGAAAAATGCTAATGGATTCCAAATTGACATATATGTTTTGGACAAAGGTAATTCATATAACATTTCACATTCAAAACAGAGTAATGCTTAGAAAAAACAATGATAAAACTCCCTACAAGTTATGGAAAGGAAGACCAACAAATGTGAAGCACTTCAAAGTTTTTGGAATAAAATGCTACATCAAAAGAGAAGATGAAAAAATGGGAAAGTTTGACTCTCGTGTGGACAAAGGCATACTTGTTGGTTACTCAAGTACAAGGAAAGCATACAAGTGTTACAACCTGATATTAAACAAAGTTGTGGGAAGCATCAACGTAACAATTGATGAAATAAGTAGACAAGAATTAAAGGAAGAAGAAAATGAATCAATGGAACACCTTTACAAAGAAGAAGTAGAAGATGAAAAATAAGTAGAAGGGGAAGATGAATAGGATCCGAAAAAAGAAGAAGAGAGTTTAGAAAGTGTCTCAAAAGACACCTAGAAGATGAGTATAGAAGAATCATCTTTCAGATCATATTATCGTAAACAAAGATACAGGAGTTGAGACTAGAAGAAGAATCCGTTCACTGGAACAAACTCACATAGAACTCTCATCTACGATTGAACCAACCTTTTTGAAGAGGTCAGCAAGGATGAATTTTGGAATAATTCCATGGATGAAGAATTAGATCAAATAGAGAAAAATGACACTTGGTAATTGGTTCCAAGACCAAAGGATAAGAATGTGATCGAAACAAGGAGGGTATACATGAATAAATTGAATGAATATGGACATGTTACAAGGAAAAAAGCTATATTGGTATATAAAGGATATGAATAGGTTGAAGGAATTGACTTTGAAGAGACATTTTCCCCAGTAGCCAGAATGGAATCAATCCGATTGCTTTTATCTTATGCATGCTCCAAAAATATTAAAGTGTATTAGATGGACATAAAATCATTTTTTTTGAATGGGCAACTTGAAGAAGTATACATTGAACAACCAGAAGGATTTTAGTGGTCAGAGAATGCAGATTATGTGTGTAAATTAAAGAAGGCCTTGTATGGTCTAAAATAGGCTCCTAGAGCATGGTACTCTAGACTGGATAAATATCTACATAAGGTAGGGTTCAGAAAGGAAGTGAAGACAACAACCTCTACATCAAGGTAACCCAAGATAGTATTTTATTAATTGAAGTTTATGTTGATGATATTATTTTTGGAAGTACTGATGACATGTTAAGCCAGAAATTTGCAAAGGACATGCATAATGAATTTAAAATGTCATTACTTGGGGAACTATCCTTCTTTTTGGGTCTTTATATATGTTAAAGCAACCAAGGAATTTTTATTTCTCAAACCAAGTATATCATAGAAATGCTAAAGAGGTTCAGAATGGAAGATTGCAAACTAGTTATCACTCCCATGAAAACCAGTTGCAAGTTGAGAAAACATGATGATTCAAAGTCTACAGATAAGAGGCAATACAGGTCAATGATTGGTAGACTACTATTTGTGAAATCATCCAGACCAAATGTAATGCAGGCAGTTGGACATGTGGCACGATTTCAAGCAACACCAAAGGAATCACATGTATTAGAAGTGAAGAGGATTTTCAGATATCTCAAAGGAAAAAAAGAGTTAGGATTATGGTATCCAAAAGAAAAGGATCTATCACTTATTGCCTACACAGATGAATATTGGGAAGGTTGGATTGATGACGGACGAAGCACCAATGGAGAAACATTCTACTTGGGTGAGTGTTTAGTATCATGGCTAAGAAAGAAACAATCATCAATATATTTATCTACAACCGAGGAAGAGTATATTGCAGCCGGAACATGTTGTACACAGGTTCTATGGATGAAACAAACACTGAAATATATACAGGTTGAGTATGATGAACCCATTCCAATCTATTGTGATAATACGAGCACGATCAATATCTCAAAGAAACTGGTGATGCACTCCAAGACGAAGCACATTCCAATCAAGTATCACTTTCTACAGGAACAAGTTGCGGAAAAGAACATCATAGTTGAATATGTGGGCACAAAAGAACAAGTGGCAGACATCTTTACAAAACTGCTTCCACGAGAAGCCTTTGAGTATCTTCTCCAGAGAATCAGATTTATTTCTACTCCAAAATGAATGCTTATCTTATATGTCTTATATGTACACGAGGAAGCACCATAAAGAGGACAATTCAGGTTGGGAGATCAGATGAGTCAGTTAGGGGGAGAAGCCCCGAATGGAAAGATACCTTTGCCATTGATGACAAAGGGGGAGAGATTTATCAGATGCAAATGACAGAGGCATGGTCCCAAGGGGAGCATTGGTAACAAAGATGCAGGCAGGGTTCCAAGGGGTGCATGAGTGATATGATTTCAGTATTGCATCAGAGTGTTGCCATCAATTCCAAAGGCAAAGATTGTTGATTAATTGGGTTGGTTGTCATTGATGTCCTCCCTTGAAGAAATTCCGGTAGTGAATTCCAGTAGCACAAAGGTTTGGGTAATGGACCTAAGTTTGTTTGATGTATAATGGTATGAGTTTTGATATATTTGCAGGTAAGACTATTCTAGATGGATATTACATGTAATGCCATTTACAGTGGTATGTGGAACTTCACATAACTCCTCATGGTTTGAGAGTTATGGCCTTATGAAGTTGAAGGACACTCATATGATTGACTTGAAACCCCAAAATTCCAAAGAAGTCAAAGTGCTTGCAAAGAAGAAATTATTTAAATAATAAAGTGAAGTGACAAAGTCAAAGAGGATTATTTAAATAATAAAGTGAAGTGACAAAGTCAAAGAGGATTATTTAAATAATAAAATGAAGTGAAAAAATAAAAGAGGATTATTTAAATAATAAAGTGAAGTGACAAAGTCAATGAGGATTATTTAAATAATAAAGTAAATAGAGAAATTTCTAATTATGGAAAGTGGTTATAAGAAGGTTGACCCTAAAATGAGGAAAATGGGTTAAGTGGTAAAGTGGATATTGGATACATGGACAAGTGGAAAATTGGGCAAATTTGGACATAGGTGACTATGTGGACAATGTGGCTATGTGGACAAAGTGACCTAGAAGATGCTTCTAAGGAAGCTACTTGGAGATTATAAATAAGAGGCAAGGCTTGCTCATTTTAATGACACTTGAGCAAATTGAATATCTATAGGTTACTGAGGTAACCAAAGGATATCTAAGCTGAATTTCAGAGGGAAGGTGAAGTAAAGAAGGAAAAAATTCAAAGGAGGATAAATTCTTTTGATGATGCTTTCTAAGGTATGTTATTTACAGGTCATCTCACCATTTTTCCAATAACTTTTTTTCTAGAATGATTTAGACTGTGAAATTTGGAGGCCATTAAGGAAACATATCCAAGTATCTGTGGTATGAATCTAAGCTTATGGGTCGTTGTATTTTTGGAGTTACACTCTGTGGAAAATAGGGTTTGTGGCTAGTCCTGAAACTAGTCTAAAGCAGGTGTGTCAGGTAAAAACATCATAACTTATTCATAACAGATCCAAATTCAGTAAGATAAAATGTGTTGGTTAGAGTACAGTATGTAGTATGTTTTGTAGAATTTTCAAATCCATACAACAAATATTCCATGTGGGACATGATCTACAAGTTTTCTATCTAGAATAAGCCATAATTCAACAAGGTATGCTATTTTTTCTATAACTCCTTTTCTGAGAGGTTCCAAGTAGTGCACCTGGAGGAATTGCATAAAACACACTGAAGAACATTGTGTATTATTTCAAATCTTTATTCATTACATGTACATAGTTATGATTATTTCATGTTAGGGTTGATTACTAATCCAAGACTAGTCAAGTGAGACTAAAGTAAAGTTTGATGAAAATGCTAGTCTCTTGTTGTTAAAGTTAAGGAAGGTTTGCAGGTACATGATCATATACACGAGGTCTATTACAGAGTTACAAATTATATTTGGATGATGAAATTGTTGAGGGATTTTGGTTGAGGTTGAGGTACAGGTTGGTCCATGGTTTATGCACTTATTTATGGTACAGGTTGATTAGGTTGAGGTACATGTTGATGCATGGTTGATGTATGTTTCAGGTTATTGGTATAGGTTTTTTGGTGCAGGTTGATTGGTACAGGTTTACAATAGTATATCTCATAGTGATAGTGTGACAGTGGTTCCATCTTTCTACTTATACGTTAGGGTAGATGGACGGGGCCAGGACAAGTGGTTGTAGCCACCTTCCGGTTGTAGTCGGAGAACATTGGGGGTTGTATCCTCCTTCTCGTTGTAGCCTGAGAATTGGGGAGTTGGAGCTTCTCTTAGGTTGTAGCCTAAGAAACTATGGGGTTGGAGCCTCCTTCCAGTTGCAGCTAGAAAACAAAGGAATTTGGTGCTTCCAATGAATGTAATTCTTCAAGACATATAAGAAAAAACATTATGTGGTTTTCTCATGTTTTGGGTTTCCACATAAAAAAACTGGTGTACTGTGTATGTGTATGATTGTTCATTTGTTCATTGTTTATTTACTATGCAAATATTGGATGATAATGCTATATTGATATAAAACTTGCATTATATGGTTAAAAAGGAATAGATTGCTCTATAAATGATTCACCCCCCCTCTCAGTAATCCAACAAAGGATTATGTGGAACAATTAGCTCCCTCCTAGTCCCAGTTGATTTACAAAAGGAAACGAGCTCCTCACCACTTGATGGAGTCATCTGCTCCATGTTTGCAACTGTCACTCTATATCCTTCTTAGAGCTATCTCCCCTGACCTTATCAAAACAAGAACAACAAGAGAAAAATTATTTCCAATAGCATTTTTATAATAACATATCTATAGTCATCATAGTTTTACCAAGGTGACCTACCCGGAAGAAAAACAAGAGATATCTCCTAGAAGAGAAGTTAGTTCATTTTTCAAAATAATTGCAAAACGCATATATATCAATAGTACTTACATGTAACCAAGTATACCTAGCTGTAATATAACCTTTCAAATATTGTTGTCACAAATATAGAAACTATCAAACTTGATATATGCAAATCTTAACAATTTGATCAATCAAACCTAGAACCTAGAGACTCAATTATTTGTTCCTCTGTATGTACTGAATCCAAGATCATTTATTGGACAAGGTCTCTTGTACATTCCCTGCAACACACACTCATGCTTTTGTTGGATGTTATAACATGAAAATCATATACAAGTGCATACCTCTGAAATTTGCAGCATTGTTCAAATTGTCTTCTAATCTGAAACTATACACCATCTTGACAAGAAGAGGTTAGGAAATGAATTAAAAAGGTTCAATGATTAGAACAAGCTAGAAACCCTTAAATTTCAACTTTGACCACAAAATCAATTTTGACCAAAAGTCAATCTTTGACTTTGACTAGTCAACCTTTGACATTGAATTTGACCATTCAACCTTTGTCTTTAACTTTGACCAGTCAACCTTTGACTTTGAATTTGACCAAAAACACAAACTTGACATTTTTTCTTGCTGAGAGTACCAATAGGTGCGCTAGGATAAGGCACACTAGAATGTCCAAGAATTATGCCAAACTTCTCATTTGAAGTGCCTAGAAGGATAGGTTAGGGTTTGTTGCAGCTGCACAATCGAAAACCCTAGATACAACTGCAATCGGTGCCACAACGAGCTTGAAAAATAACTGCCAAGATACCTTCGAGTGGTTAGACTATCCTAAAGGTGATTTGGGCCCATAACCTGTTAGAATATTCGATGTTCTCATTTTACCATAAACAATATGACTATTGTGACCCAACCATAGGGACGCAACCACCCCTGAGCACCATAACCTTTTCTATATAGAATGATTTCGAAAGTAGCACTAGAACGAATAGATAACCAAGAGAGTGTATCTTTCTCCAAAGATATCTCACCAAACAAAAATTCCCAAAGCCATAGAACAAGAACAATACTTAGTTGCAACAATTGTAGCCGTTGCAACAGCTGTAGTTGTAGTTTCACTTACCAAGAATACCACCAAGAAATATCACCAAGAACACTGCCAAGAGATATTAGAATGTAGGGTGCACATCTTAGGCTAGATGGAACTAGAGAGAGACCAAGAAACACCCCATAGTATCCACCTTCCTATCTTGTAGTTGCATCTCCAAACTTGCACTCTCCTTGAATGAGAGAGTGAGTGAAGTGAGTGTGTACAAATGAGCTATATCATCTCTTATTTATAGTGGTTCTTTTCACTTGTCTGGGTCGACTTATCCTTTTAGAATATAATACTTTAATATTAATTCTTTTACTGATCTGACTTGTCTTCTAGGGTTTCTACACATCTTTTTAGGGTTTCTCTTTCTTCCAGAATATTCTATTCTAGCCAAAGGTTATACATGGAGGTTAATACCTCTTCCATCTACCATGATATCAACATCAAGAACCGCCCATTCACAGGAAATTCCAACAAATATCCTTCCATATTGTGAAGGGATAATGAGTTGTTTCCTTCAACTACAGTAATATTGAAAGGTCCAAGCCACAAATGATCAAACTTTCCATGCTTGTGAGGATATTTACTCATGCTATCCCATTTCAAGATTAGGTCTTCGTGAATGAAATTTCTTTGTTTTCCTCTCCAATAAAAAATGGATTTCATTTTTTCTTGATATTCTTGAAATATTTCATTTAGTTTCTCTCTATTTTATTGGAATTCAATTAGTTGGTTCATTCTCCTTGTAATGTCATTAGGCTATTCTTCATTATCCTACAGTAATTTCATCACAAGCAAAGTAATATTAATAGGAAGTACAACATCAATACCATAAATTAATTGGAAAGGAGAGATACATGTGGATATTTTGTTATTGATTCTGTTGGCCCATAGTGCAAATTTTAAGTGAGAATGCCAAGCCCTTTTGTTATCAGTTAACACTTTATTTATGACTCTCATCAAACTCTTGTTCAATGAATTTTCTAATCCATTATATTTTTGACAAAAAAATATCAGTAAAAGGGATTTAAAAGCTTGCACATTGTCATTTATGATTTTCCCGGGACATCCAAACCTAGAAAGGATATTTTCTTCAAGAAATTTGATTACAACTGCATCAATAGAAAATTTAGTAGGAATTGCTTCCACCCATTTGGAAAAATAATTTGTTTCAGTTAACATCCATTTATGTTGTGCACTAGAAGTAGGATGAATCTCATCTATGAATTCTAAGCCCCATTGTTGTAAAGGAGATTCAACTTTTATTGGCACCAATGTCAAGGAAGGAATATTTTGTTTACCTGCAAAAATATAACATTATCTACAAGAACTTACCTTGGCATTCACCTATGAATACCATTTTAGCCAATAATATCCTACTCTTAGGATTTTGTATGTTGTATCTCTCCAAGGATGGTTTCCTCCACATATGCCTTTGTGAAATTCGTCTATGATACCTCTGTTGGAGCTGCCTTTTTCAACTAGTTTTAATGTAATTCTTAAAATCAAAAGTTGGCCTTTAAATTGTCTTTTACTTCATGACCTTTACCCACTGAAAATATCAGTAGTCCTGATATGCAGAGTGGCGATGGCCGTTGTACTCCTAAGCCATTACCTTTTAACCATTGAGCGAGATTTTTCACTTTTCTATACCTCGGGATATCGCGTTTTGGGAGTTACAAGTCACAATGTTTCCAAGCCCTGATACGCGAAGTCGCGAAACGACCTTGAAAGCTTACCCAGGTTATCGCCGAGAGTAAAGTTCCTTAAACCTTAGTTAAGTGTTTTCGGGATTTCGTGTCTCAGAGTTCGACCTCCCCAAAATTCTTACCATCATAACTCCGATAGGTGAAAGCACGAGGCATTTGCACAAGTTACCCAGGTTAGTGTCAGGGGTGAATAGTTTTAACCATAGTTAAACTATGTCGGGATTTCATGACTCGACGTACACTCTTCTAAGGAACTCTACCCTCGTAGCCCCGAGTCGCAAAGTCATGATATTAATTAAACATGATTAATTAAACACTTAATTTGGATTAAGTTTTTTCTTAACTAGATCGCGTCATTGCGATCTCCGATTTTAGGGACTTGAAAGGTAGGAGTGAAATCTCCCGATATGGCGAACACTGAAAGGGTGATTAAAGTTTAAAGAAAATCCAATTTAAGAACCTAAACCAGATTAATCAGTGTTTTAATACAAATATTAATATGCACAATCTACGAGGTATTTTTAAATGTTTCTTACGCCAACTTGTGTCATGACCCATCGAAATTTATGGCATTAATTGGAAATAAGGTGAAATGACAGGTAAGGATATGGTTTTTATTGCTAAATCTTTCTGTAAAAATGATTTGACCGTTCTGTTCATAAGGACGTCGAGGTTTTAAATGGCCGAGATATAGATCTTTTTCTCTCAATGTTTCAAAGCTCATTTCTATTTTGCGCAGAGAAGCTTTTCTCATCAAGATGATTTCTGTATGTATACATATTTTTACTACAAGAGAGCTAAGTCAGAGTCCTCTATCATGGCCCCATGAAAAGCGTCCAAGGCAATTGCTGAGAGTTCAGGGAAAGGCTCAGATAATGTTTCTGATACTTCACCACAAAGTATTGATTCTATCAGAACCTGGTCATACGTCTCTGAGGTTCTGCAGTCTGAATTAGTGAACTATTTAGATGATTCCAGTGATAATGAGAAGGACGACTTGGCCACCAAATATAAGATCGTTGTTCAAGTAGAGATGCATAAGGTAGAAGCTAGGCCATGACTCCTTCCCTACTATGATATGATCCGATGGGCGCTAGATCACGTGGATATCTCGACCAGAACTATTATCAGTGAGAAGAAGGTGACCATTGGGACCTTTAGACCAAAACATTTGTAGGTGATGTACCAATTGTCACCCACACCAAACTTCTCACACAATGCCGAGTTTCTGGAAAATTTTAAGCGGAAGGAATGCGAGCAATACGGCAAAAACTTGTTTGATTTGATCAAGGATTGGGTCTCGCACCCCGCAAAGTTCAGGGCGGACGGAAATGGAGTTTATTCAATCTCTTCTTTGCAACCACAATTCAAATACATAGCAATGATGACCTGTAGATTATATGGGAGGGAGGACACCACACATTTCTTTCTCCCTTGGGTGCCTCTGATTCATACAGTCACTGAAGGGTGTTCTTTTGACTGGGCCAAACTATTGTCAGATAGTCTAACCAGTCGAATTATAGAATATAGGACGCAGAGGGAAAATGGGAAGGATGCTTCATTTTTTATGTCCGCATACGTCATGGACACCGTTTGTTTCATGACGCCTTTTCCGTAATGAGCTGGAGATGGACTCCATCTGATGCTAAGCCTATCCATGTCTTCCATTCAAAACTTTAGGAGGATAAGGCCATGGACTTCATATACGAGATTTTCAATTGGGTAATGGTGTCGATGCATGTCATCATCTTCAGTAATCCACTGCCCAGGATTTCAAATAGCATTGCGGCCAAGTTGAGCAGCGTGGTCGACTGGTACATAGAGGCAAAATTTTCCTATATCAGGGTTTTCGACGCCTCTGTTCCTCCATATTCTCTACCATTATTTATACTAGATAGGCTGTTTTGTCACGAAATTGCTAGGAAAACCGTGATTGGTGGCATAAGAAAAGAGCTTAAAGGATTTTCGAAAAAGGTATGGCCACCCTTCCCCATTCATTTGCATACATATTCTTTATTAGATTTCAGACATGCAAAGGCCGAGGCAGTAGCCTTGGAAGATATTAAATTCGTCCACATTGAGTTTAAGAAACACGACCCACACAGGGTCGTGAATAATCACATGGCTAGTTGTGGCCTTAAAAGATATGAACAGGAGAATTCACCTCATGTAATGTCCCCCACCTCTTAGAGAGGTGATGAGGAGACTCAGTGGCCTGGGCACCCCCACTAGGTCATAGTCTCACACTGAGGGGGCAAAATTCAAGAAGTTAAAAGTTATATTTTTAAGTTGACTTAAGAAAGGAAAAGGATAAAGGAGTAAAAGATAACTCAACAGAAAAATAAAAGATTAACCCTGGGAGTTAACCTAACTCAACAGAGAATTAGAAGGAAGAGTATAAGTAAGAGGCTGGGGTGGACCTATTATTCATTTTGGTTTTGGATTAGCATTTTCTATTGCTCTTGAGCATTCAGTTTGGGGGTTTTCTGTACAAACCCTTGTGAGCAACTCAGTGGTGAAATATCCACTCACCTTGTTCCGCAGCTTGGTCTCGGGGATGAAAGACTCCTCCACACCATTCTAGTCTCAGCCCATCTCCATCTAAGTGCTTCAGAAGGGGAAATACCATCAGTTTGAAAGATTTTCTGGAGGGTTATCATCATTCTACATTTGTCTGCAGATTGGGACGTCTTGGAGCCATAGGGGATGTCCTGTAATTCAGTAAAACTCAGATCTAGGGAGATCTGCTTGAGATCTGAGTCCGAAACTTCTCCCACGGGATTCTCATAGCCCGATCTATATTCTTGGAGAATTTCAGAGCATTTGGAGGCCTCCTTCATCAGGTCCGAACCAGCTAGGGTTTCAGTCATCCAGTGGGGCACCCCATTTAGTGGGAAGTTCAGATCTACAGAGATTGAGAGGGATCTTGGAGATTCAGGCACCTGAGTTATTCTTACCATCACCCGATCTATCAATTGGCCTATTTCTTAGGGTGATTGGACACTTTTGGCAGCAGGGCCAAGTTATTGAGGGTTTCAGCCTTCTATTGGAGCGTGGAATTCTTCAGCTAGAGAGTTTGGCATTTAGATCTGTTGTATTGATCTTCATTTCTTATTCAGCCTTTGGAGGCATTATTTTGTATTAGCGGGAGCATTTTGTAGCAGCTCATATCTATTGCTTGTACGACCATCTGAGGTTTATGCCAGATCGGCCATCTATTGTATTGATCTTACAT
>ML813238.1:34734-57421 GCA_009831015.1 Picea engelmannii
ACGATCCTGATCCTGGGCTCTTCCTCTTCTTTCTGTCCTCCAACTGCTGCTGCAAGTATTTCTCCTAAAGCTTAAGGCAAAGTTGAAAAGTTTGGACAGAACTGGCTTGGCAATTTGGTAGAGTTTCTTTGCTATGATTTTTCCTCCTTTTGACTAGTACCCCTACCCCTCCTTTTATAGGTTAGGAAGAGCTAGGTTTTTAGTCGAACTCTCGGCCATGCATGGTGGAGAGTTTCAGTTAACTGACAAAAATCCCCGAGTCTCGGCGGAAACTTTCCTGATTTTTTGCATTGTTAGGTACTCGGGGGCTGTTTTAGGCTAGCCCGTGGATACCCGCGTGCAGTAAGAGGACAGCAAGCGGATACCCGCGCCCAGTGAGAAGTTAGGGCGCGGGTTGCTTGTTTTCAAGTGATTTTTGAGGAATTTCTCAGCATGGCTTTGGCTAGGAAGAGGCATGAGTTGGCTTGATGCCAGGTAAACCTGTATGGTGCATTTTAGGGTTATAACAATGATGATATTTTATGAGGCGTGAGATCCTATGCAGATGTCTAGAGTCAGATACAAGCCCTGTTGCTCGAAGAGATGGCCGATTTTTTGAAATTCTAGGAACACCGTCAGAGCTACCTTCCTCCAGTCTTACAGGGTAAGAACCTGACAACCCCAGATGTACAACAAAAGGAATCCAAGGGCTCCAAAGATTCAACACCTAACCAAGAAGAACACCAGAAAAAGAAGTAGCCAACTGGGGCCTCGAAACAGGAAGCTGAGACCCCCAACCCTACAAGCAAGCCAACCTCGGTTGTTACTCTGGGAAAAGCATCCAAGCAGATCGACAATCCCATCATTTTAATTACTCCTCTACAATCCACAAATGGGGTCCCAGATGTTTGATGCATTTTCAACGAAGAACTATCGCCCATAACTATGGAAGAGTTGCCTCTGAATGAATTTTTCTTCGATAAGAAGAGAAAGGTCATTGTAAAGAAAGATCTTTATCAAGAAGTAGGCAAGGTAGCCAAGAAATTTAAAATCTTAGCTGATGGAAAGGACATGAAGAAGCAAGAATTTGCAACTCAGATAGTAGGGATATTGGGGGCTTTTGCTACAACCAACCAATATTTTGTCGGGTTCCTAAAAGATCAGTTCAAGCGAAAAAACCACTTAATCAAAACTTTGGAGGGTAAACTGGCTACAGCAGAGGCAATTGCCAAAGATCAGGCGAATTCAGGTATAGAGAAAGCTAGAGCAGCTGATCAAAAGGAAATCGAGCGGCTCAAAACTGATCTCAAACAAACACAACAGGTGGCCTAGACCATCCAATCACAGATAAGCCAGGAAGAAGAACTGGTAGAGCAGCTATAGGCCAAATTAAATCTCGCCGAAAGCCAAGTGATAGATATTGGGATATTTCAATCTGAAGCCATAAAAATCTGAAAAAGAGTATCAGTAGCTCTGCAAGATTTACCTGGTAAGGTGTAAACTATTCAAAACAACTGCCAACTCATTGATCAAGTACTGGAAAACATCTCTTTCATAGAAAAAGAAGCTGGGGCAGCTCGGGTCGCTTTCCAAGAGGCTGTTATAGCCACTACAAAAAGGGAAACTGGCAATAGTTTCAGGTTTTCCATCTCAGAGCAGACCCAAGGTAACATCTTGTTGAAAGAATGGGAGCATAACATATCAGAAGGTAGACAACAAGCGAAAGAGTTAAGAAAATCTTGTGAGGAAAATTTTGGCTTTGTAGATGGGAGTTCGTTGGGTCTCGATAGTGAAAGAAGTACTGAGATACTGGGCCAGATCAATATAACTAAACACTTGCTCAATATCAAGGAGAATGAGGAAAGAAGGTTGGATGAAATATCATAGACAACCTAGACAGATGGCTAATAAAACCAAGTGTACTTTTATGTTCTATTAGTGCCGAAGACTGACAGGTAGAAAGAAAGTTGCCACAATTAGTGATAGATTGTTACACTTTTGAGGCAAATAATCAAGCAGACCCTTCCAGGGTGATATCCCAGTTGGTGGAGAAGTGCATCACTTGCACACAACAGGCGAAGGGGCAGTCTTCGGGTACCAAATAATGACATGTGTCTGCCTGTTCTATTTTTAGAACCCAAAGTTTAAATAAAGGAATGTGATCCATCTGCCCGAAAGAGGACAAAGGAAAAGAATTGGAACGCATAAATTTCCTTTTTGTAACCAAAAAACCGCTGTGACGATTGAGATCCTAGCATACAGAAGTTGTATAAATATGTAATTAGAAGAAAGAAAAAAAGGGCTGGACCTTTTTGGTCGATTGTAATAGAGACTATCTCCTTTTTATATTTAATACAAAGCAATCCGAAGACTCCTAATTCCGTCAAGACTGTGTTATGAGTTTGTTTCCTCTGTGATTTCATATTCAATTTCATTTCTCTTATACATGTCTGATGAATGTTTCATTGCAATTTAGTAAAACTTCTACTATGGTGATCAATTTTTAGTCATCTATATCGTTTACAGTTTTTCCTCTGTATCGGCTATTAGTAGGTACAAGACCTGTGAACCCTTTAGATTGTCATATTTTATGCTTTGTCAGATTTATTCTTATCTTATTTTCTTCCTCTGTTTACAGGGTGAGATTCTCCCTTGATAGGAGCCTCGTGTTATAGATAGATTTATTTTTTTCTCACATTTCACACACCATTTATTTTAAATATAACTCAGTTAAGGGAAAAGGCCTTTGGCTTGCACTTTATCTTTAATTCTGGATTCAAAAGTTCTCTTTTATAAGATCAAATTGATACAGCATCAAAAACCTTGAACTCTTCCTAAATTTTCCTGTTCCTCTATGACTGTCCCCGTTGTAAGACATCCTAATATTGAACCCAGCTTATCGGACCAAACCCATATCGCTTTAAACCTTTTCGATACCATACTTAAAACAACCACCACCTGGGTAGAACTTGAACATTCATGGGTCGCGATTGAACGTGATATAAACATCTAGGAACAGTTGGAAGCGAGACAACGAAAACCTAGAAACCATCCTTAGCTTCCTTTCCCGAAGGTTGACTCTTCTCTCTTTTTATCCTTTACTCACTTTCAGATGCCTAGACACTATACTTTCTAAGCCTTAAGTAAAAAATCTAGAACAACATCTTTTTGGCACCGCTGTCGGGGATGAAGTTACAAAACCTTTTCCCTGGGAAGAACGACATTTTTTGCAAGTTTTTCCCTTTGATAGTGAACAAAGAGTGAACACCTTCTAAAGGATTTTATTATATTTCACTTGGCGACTCCACATTTAAATAAGTTGGCATCTGATCAAAGGAATACCAGACAAAACCCAGAGGGCAAATAGACCATGCCCGTTTTCGATCCCGAAAAATTACTGAAAACTAGAGGTTCCCTTAAGCCAAATACTGCAATTTACCAGCTTAAGTACCCACAACCCAATACCAAGAGTTTCATTGAACCTTCAACTTCTCACAATCCCCTCCCTGAAACCATCAACACAACTCTAACTCTCTCTGAGGTTAAACGTGAAATACGTCCGACAACCTCTAGTGTACACAAAGGTAAAAACCTCGCAGTGAATTTATCAGAGATTGATATCTCACCGACTCTTCAGTTAGACTTCATTACCTCACCAAGTCTCGAAGAATATCCCATATATTCAAATTCTACACCAACGGGTTCCCCTAATTACATCTCTTGCAAATATGAGGAGCCAAGTCCTCATATTTCTTTCCACCCATCTTCGCTTTTCTCGTCTCTCGAAGAGGCTAGAAATTTGCTTTTAGTCTTCTAGAACCCTCTTTATAACACACCTTTTCCCTATTTGGTAGTACCGATGGCAGCTGCCAGAGGAGGAGGTGGAGTGGCTCTAGGAGGAGGAGTGGGGGGCCAAGGGCCTCCCCCGCCTCCCAGGGTTTTCTCTAAAGTAGCTGCGAGATATGCACCTTTGGCCCTGCCTATCCCTCTCCATGACCTTCCTGAAAATTACATAAAAAACTTACTTAAATTTACAGGGTAAGGGGACTTGACTGCCACTGAACATATAAACTTATTTGATCAGTTCACCAATATCCTAGGCCTTGAACATGAAGACGTATATTCGAGACTATTTGTTCAGACTTTCGAAGGACATGCACGAACCTGGTTTCAAAGTCTACCCATAGGATCAATATTATCCTATGATGCCCTGGAAGACGCTTTCCTTAGACAATGGGGCGAAAGGAAAGACCATTTATATTATTTGATAGAGTTCAGCTCTTTAAAGAAAAAGACTTTGGAAACCGTTATGGAATTCATTCAAATATTTAACAAATTATATAATAAGATCCCGGTCAAAGTTAAACCATCCCAACCTGCAGCCAAGGTAACCTTTGCGGGAGCTTTCGAACCCGATTTTGCACTTCTTTTGAGAGATAGGAGGGGGGATACCCTAACCTGAATGCAAGATGATGTCATAGAAATCGAATCTAATATGATGTCTTCTGGCAAATTGAAAACCAAGGTAGAAATGGGAAACCGAGAAAACAAATGTTTTAGGGAACAAACAGGACCCTCGGGGTCAAATAGATCCACAGATGACAAAATGGATGATATGGCTAGGATAATTAAGGAGTTATCGAATAAGATTTACAGAATGGAGCTAGATCAATCTAAGCCGATCCTTTCTTTAAGAGGGAATTCAGAAGAAACCCCAATCCTCAAAATCAACAAAGGCATATTAAAAATGAAGACCAGAAAATTCAAACCCCTTTAAAAAATGAAAATTTTATAGGAGGAAATGACCTACAAGATTTCAAAGATTTGGATGAAGATGTGAAAAATTTGGGTGATGACTGTATATAGCCTTACTCAGTTAAAGAAGATTACGATAAGTCCTTGAACACTCAACAACCGTCAAATAAAGAGGAGGACATAAAAAACAACGATTTCGTTGTATGTCAAGAAACGGTTGATTCTATAATGGCTGAAGTCCAATGGAGGTATAACCTGAGGTCTAAAAACAAACCTGTGTTGACTCTTCAACCCAAGAAAATTCTCCCTGGGGGTGAAATATACGATCCCGCCTCGAAAGAGACCGATACATCTAATAGCAAAATGATAGGGGCAGACTCGCTAAATCCCAAAGTAAAAGAGGTTGAGACCCAAACAAAGGAAACCAAGATGGCTGAAACACATATACCAGTATATAAATGCATGGGTGATAAATCAACACAAACAAATAAATTAGAAAAGAAGGAGTCTGGGGTTTCAACCAAAGAAACGAACAAAGGTGGTGGAGGCTTCAACCTCGAAAATGAGATAAATAAGATAAAAATACCAATCCCTCTGGTGGAATTAGCAAAGAATCCTATATATCGAAAGCAAATGACCAAAGCGATAGGTTTTTCGGAGCTAGAAAGTCACTCTAACGTGATAAACATGGAAGATGATAATCCCAATATCACTTTTGGTCCACATTTCGAGGGTGCCAGAGACACTATCGCTCCCTTCTATATCACCTTGAATGTGCATGATCGACTGCTACATAACTGCATGTTAGACTTCAGGGCCTCACATAATGTGATGCCCAAAACTATTATGGATAGAGTAGGCCTCGAGATCACCAGGCCTTATGGGGATCTCTACTCTTTCGATTCCAGAAGAGTTAAGTGCCTAGGTATGATAAAAGATTTAGTAGTCACTCTTGCACAAGTCCCAGTGAAAAGCACCTTGATGGATGTAGTTATTGTTGATATACCCCCGAAGTATGGCTTAGTGCTATCTAGGTCGTGGGGAGCCAAACTTGGTGGGTCTCTTCAACTAGACATGACCTACGCCACAATTCCTATGTTTGGTGGACAACTTACTCGGTTATACAGGGAAACGAGGCTAGCCTACAAAGTGAGCGACCCTCATAATCCTAACAATTTTCCTGTTTATATTGCTGATCAAGATCTAGGAAATTGTATTCTGTCTTTTGATGATGATGTAAATAGCCATGCAGAAGAGAAATGCTTAGAAAATAATGAATCAGGAGAGACATATGAAAAATGTATAGTACTAAGATTTGGAAAATGTTTTTTGACGGTGCCCTATCATGTGAAGGAGCGGGTGCATGAGTACTTTTTGTGGCACCTAAAAATGATTTTGTTATCCATTTCTCTTAGAGGCTTCAGTGGGACATAGATTACACCAATAACGTCTATGAGTATGAAGCCTTAGTCTTAGGGTTGGAAGTTGTCAGTAAGTTGAACATAAAGAACCTAGAAGTTTATGGAGATGTAGAGTTGATAGTGAAGCAGATAAATCAGTACTACTAGGCCAAACACCCAAGATTGAGATCTTACAGGAATTGCGCCTGGGACCTTATGGAAAATTTATTTTCATCAATAAAGGTACATTTCATCCCCTGGGCTGAAAACCAACAAGCCGATTCACTAGCCAAAGCGGCTTCAACATTCGTACCTCCCACCGCTTTCAAATTAAAGTACCACATAGAGGTAAGGCACAGACCATCCATACCGAACAATATACAACACTGGCAGGTTTTCGAGGATGATGAACAGATAAGAAAGTTCTTGGAAATGGTAGGCGATTTCTCCGAAACCCACATTGACCAAGAGGACCAAAATGATCATACCTGGATTATGCAAGATGGGGGGGGGCCTCAGGAGTTCCGAGAAAAATTTTCTAAACATCGCATGTTGGTTTTAAAGAATAATCATATTCCAAATGGACTAATCCCCCTAGAGAGACTTTTCGATCAGAATGACATACTCTTAAAATCTACTCTGCAACCCCAAATAGAAGAGGTTGAAGACTATGACGTAGGGACCAAAGAGGATCCTAGGATGGTTAAAATATCAAAGTACCTTCCCCCTGAGGTAAAAATCAAGTATAAAGACTTACTCGCACGGTATAAAGATGTTTTTTCTTAGTTTTATGAAGAACTAAGAACCTACGACACCGCTGTGATCAAACACAAGATACCCCTGAAGCTTGGTGTCAAAACCTTTAGACAAAATCTTAGACAAATCAACCCTATCTTATTACCTGTAGTCGGAAGGGAAGTTAAAAAGCTCTTAGACACGAAAATAATAGTACCACTGAGATACTTCGATTGGGTAGCAAACCTGGTCCCGGTTAGAAAGAAGAATGAGGAGATTAAACTGTGTGTCGATTTTAGAAATCTAAATAAGTCATCCCTCAAAGACAACTACCCTCTGCCCAAAATGGATCACATATTAGAAAAGGTAGTCGGGGCAAATAGGATGTCGATGATCGACGACTTCTCTGGGTACAACCAAATTGTCGTAAATGAACATGATAAAGAAAAAACTGCTTTCACTACCCCTTTGGGTACATTCATGTATGATAAGATGCCTTTCGGTCTAATGAATGCAGGCACCACCTTCCAACGTGCTATAGATATCGCTTTCATCAACGAAAGAGACAAGTTTGTGGTTATCTATCTCGATGATCTCACTGTTTTTTCTAAATCTGACGAAGATCATTTAATACATCTCAAGAAGACTTTTGAAAAATGCCGCAGGTTTGGTCTGTCTTTAAATCCCAAAAAGTCTCACTTTTCCATGCAAGAAGGTAAACTCCTGGGCCATATTGTGTCTCGAGATGGAATTAAAATTGATCCTAGCAAGGTTGAATCTATAGAAACAATAAATATTCCTAGAAATGTAAAGGAAATTCAGTCATTCTTAGGAAAGATAATTTTTTTGAGGAGGTTTATCCCAAACTTTGCTAAAATTGTGAAATTGATCACATATATGTTAAAGAAAAACAACGAAGTGAAATGGACAGCAGAGGATAAAGAATCATTTGCATGCATCAAGAAGGTTATAAGCAAGGCAGCTGTACTAGCAAGCCCTGACTATCTAAAGGATTTTCTTATTTTCTCGTTCGCCTCCGAACATACAATTTCTGTGGTACTCCTCCAGAAAAATGAAGAAGGTTTCAAACAACCGATAGCCTTTTTTAGAAAAAGTCTCAGAGATGTGGAACTCAAATATGATATAATGGAAAAATAAGCATATGTTATGGTGAAGACATTAAAGGCTTTCAGAACTTATGTGTTGCATTCCAAGATAATCTCGTACATACCCACTAGCTCTGTAAAAGACATTCTGGTTTAGTCCGACAGTGATGGAAAAAGGGGACGATGGCTCGCTAAAATTTAAGAATTTGATCTGGAGATAAAACCGACGAGACTAGTAAAGGGTCAAGGTTTGGCTAAACTTTTAGTTGAATCGAATTTCAGAGCTGTCGATATAAATGGCCTACAGAGAAGTGAAGAGGATGTGGACCTGAACGAGCTCCATGAGCAAACAAGTGCAATCAGAATCGAAGAAAAGTTTGTTACATCTGATTGGTACAAAAACATAGTATCCTACCCGCTGACATTGAAATGCCCAAGTGAATTATCCCCATCCAAAGCCAGGACGCTAAAACTTCATGTGGTCAAGTACTATATGTCAGAAAGTCAATTGTACTAGAAGGATCCACTTGGTTTCCTGTTGGTTTATCTAGTTGAATTAGAAACAGAGAAGGTCATAAGAGAATTTCACGAAGGGGTGTGCGGGGGACATCACGCTTGGAGGGCGGAAACTTATAAGATCCTAAGGGCAGGGTATTATTGGACAAAACTTTTCTCAGACATCAATGCCAAAGTCAGAACTTGCAACCCTTTCCAATTGTTCGCAGACAAGCATAAACTCCCAGCGTTACCATTAGTCTCGGTCAAAATAGAGGCTCCTTTTCAGCAGTGGCGACTAGATTTTATAGGCGAAATTAACCTCCATTATAGCACTCAACACAAATGGATCCTAACTACCATAGATTACTTCACTAAATGGGTGGAGGCTATTCCAACCAGAAGGGAAACAAATCCGGTGGTAATAGATTTCCTAGAAGAAAAAAATTGTCTATATTCGGTTGCCCCCGAAAGATAGTCACAGATAACGCCCAAGCTTTTAAATCTATGGCTATGATCAGTTTTTTCCAAAAATACAATATCGTGCTCGGCCATTCCACGACATATTATCCCCAAGGAAATGGACTGGCCGAGTCTTCAAACAAGATTCTGATCAATGTAATTGAGAAAGTGTTGAACGAGAACAAAAAATCTTCGCATGTACATTTGAAATATGATTTATGGGCAAACTGGATAGGCACAAAAAAATCTATTGGCACTTCTCCTTTCCAAATGGTGTACGGGATTGATGTGGTATTACCCATAAACCTAGCGCTTCCCGTAATGAAACTCTGGCAAGATGAGAAAGAAGAACCAAATCATGTCACAAGAAGGATAAACCAGTTGATCGAAGTACAACATCACAGGGTCAAAGTGGACGAAAGGTTGCAAAAATACCAAGACGACATGAAAACGTTATTCGACCGTAAGGCAAAAGACAGAGAGTTTCACCCTGGCGATTTGGTCTTGAAATGGGATGCTAGAAAGGAAGATCTGGAAAAACATGGTAAATTCGATCATATATGGTATGGACCATTCAAGGTCGTAGCTCCCGAAGGAAAAAAATCGTTTCTATTAGAAAATCTGGATGGTAAAATCTTCAATGCCCCTGTCAACGGGCGTTATTTAAAACACTATATGCAATAATTGGTTCCCAAAAATTTCCATTGTACATACCATTTTGTATTTTATTTCTATTTCATAATTTATTTTGGGTAAGTTTACTTTCACCTTTAATTAATTAGGTGAGTGATTTTTGTAGAAGTAGAGATATGAAATTTTCAATACATTCAGCTCTTTTAAAAAGGCACTCTTCTTGTTTACAAGATTTCAACTTGCAACCTAAATGAGGGTAAGGAGCAAACATAAAGCCATATATCAGAGACTAAATTCGCCAAAAACAGGTGATAGAAAAGGTTTTCGGTTATTTTAAAATGCTAAGGCAAAGGTGCGAATTCCTGATAATTTTATTTTTTTTAAAAATGAAGGTCTCCAAAGCGTCGTAATGGTACCATAAATATAATGTTTTCGCTTGACTGTTATTAAAAAGAGCAACTACTTTCTCTGGGTCCTAAGAATCTAACTTAAAATAAATATAGAAGGTAGTTAAAATAAGCAGAGAAAGTAAATCATCTCCGGAAAAATGGTTTCAAGAGCCAGTTTTAAGTTTTGACCCCTATTTCTCAATTTATAGATCTCTATCCATCACCTTTCTTTCTGTCTTTAGATTTACCTTCTTAAAAAGCCAAGAATCTTTCCGGGTTTGCATACATGGGGAGAAGAGATTACGTTTTAACTTTGAAAGTTGTAAAGCAGATTTTGGAAAGTAAGTTGGTCTTCACTACTCCTCAGTCTCTTACTAAACAAAGTTATTCATAGGTTGATCCTAACTATTCTAGGTTTTTCAACAATTTCGAAGGATTGAGGCTTGTTTGAAGGAAGACCACTAAAATTAATCTTTCCCCTTTTCCTTGTGGGCTAAGGTGTTGTGATAGTTAAGAGAAGGTTGGTACCGAGTAATCAAAGTAAGTTGACAGACCTTCACTGCAAAATATTACACAGATATCACCCCTCATACAAACTGATTGCCCCCACTTCGTGTTATAGAAAGTAAATTTTAAGATAGATGGTGAAAGGAAATTCAGAAATGATTACCCCCATCTAGTCCAAAGAGGTGATGAACGGAAATTCATAAATTATTTCCCTCGTCTCAACATTTAAATGCATAAATATATTTCGAAGTGGTGAAAGGAAATTTAGTAAAAAGGGCCAGATAACTTCACCGGGATACTGAACAGGCTCGCTGGCAGTGAAGCAATATCTGAGATATCTATAAGGCTGTTATACATGAATCTCACTCTACTATGGTAATCAATTTTCTCGAAACCGGATCTACATCCTAAGTTCAGACAGGGCTCCCCGATTAAAAACATGTAATAAACTTTGTTTGATGCAAGCCAAAAGCCACAAGATCTGTTAGATTTCCTAGGACTATTTTGATTGTCTTAAGGTAGAGCTGAATTCAGTAAAGAGAAAGAGAAAGTCATGAAAGGGACTGCAGTTGAGTTTGAAACGTATTTGAGTAGTGAAAAGCTTTTTAGAAGTAAAAGAAGAAATCTCCTCTTCTCTCTGTATCCCCTTTCCTTAAGAAAGTTTTGCGGAAGTAAAACCAATAACTCCATTTACCCAATATAGGCACATGATCTACTGTTCTTCCCATCTTGCAGGGAGATGGGATCCCTATTTGGAGCCTATGTTGGAGCCGCCTTTTTCAACTAGTTTAAATGTAATTCTTAAAATCAAAAGTTGGCCTTTAAGTTGTCTTTTACTTCATGACCTTTACCCACTGAAAATCTCAGTATTCCTGATATGCAGAGTGACGATGGTCGTTGTACTCCTAATCCATTACCTTTTAATCGTTGAGTGAGATTTTTCACTTTTCTATACCTCGGGATATCACATTTTGGGAGTTACAAGTCACAATGTTTCCAAGCCCTGATATGCGAAGTCGCGAAACGACCTTGAAAGCTTACCCAGGTTAGCGCCAAAAGTAAAGTTCCTTAAACCTTAGTTAAGTGTTTTCATGATTTTGTGTCTCAGTGTTCGCCCTCCCCAAAATTCTTACCATCATAACTCCGATAGGCGAAAGCGCAAGGCATTTGCACAAGTTACCCAGGTTAGTGTCAGGGGTGAATAGTTTTAACCATAGTTAAACTATGTCAGGATTTCGCGACTCGACATACGCTCTTCCAAGGAACTCTACCCTAGTAGCCCCGAGTCGTGAAGTAGCGATATTAATTAAACATGATTAATTAAACACTTAATCCGAATTAAGTTTTTGCTTAACTAGATCGCATCATCGCGATCTCGGGTTTTAGGGACTCGAAAGGTAGGAGTGAAATCTCCAAATACGATGAACACCGAAAGGGTGATTAAAGTTTAAAGAAAATCCAATTTAAGAACCTAAACCAAATTAATCAGTGTTTTAATACAAATATTAATATGCACAGTCTATGAGGTAAATTTAAATGTTTCTTGCACCAACTTGTGTCATGACCCGTCGAAATTTATGGCATTAATTGGAAATAAGGTCAAACGACTGGTAAGGATATGGTTTTTATTGCTAAATCTTTCTCTAAAAATGATTTGACCATTCTTTTTATAAGGACGTCGAGGTTTTAAATGGCCGAGATATAGATATTTTTCTCTCAATGTTTCAAAGCTCATTTCTATTTTGCGTAGAGAAGCTTTTCTCATCAACCTAATTTTTGTATGTATGCATATTTTTACTACAAGAGAGCTAAGTCAGAGTCCTCTATCATGGCCCCACGAAAAGCGTCCAAGGAAATTGCTGAGAGTTCAGGGCAAGGCTCGGATAATGTTTCTTATACTTCACCTCGAAGTATTGATTCTGTCAGAACCTGGTCATACATCTCCGAGGTTCTATAGTCCGAATTAGTGAACTATTCAGATGATTCCAATGATAATGAGAAGGACGACTTGGCCACCAAATACAAGATCGTTGTTGAAGCAGAGATGCATAAGGTAGCAGCTAGGCCACAACTCCTTCCCTACTATGATATGATCTGATGGGAGCTAGATCACGTGGATATCCCGACCAGAACTATTATCAGCAAGAAGAAGGTGACCATTGGGACCTTTAGACCAGAACATTTGCAGGTGATGTACCAATTGTCACCCACACCAAACTTCTCACACAATATTGAGTTTCTAGAAAATTTTAAGTGGAAGGAATGCAAGCAATACGACAGAAACTTGTCTGATTTGATCAAGGATTGGGTCTTGCACCCCGCAAAGTTCAGGGCAGATGGAAATGGAGTTTATTCAATCTCTTCTTTGGAACCGCAATTCAAATACATAACAATGATGACCTGTAGATTGTATGGGAGGGAGGACACCACACATTTCTTTCTCCCTCAGGTGCCTTTGATTCATACAGTCACTGAAGGCTGTTCTTTCAATTGAGCCAAACTGTTGTTAGACATTCTAACCAGTCGAATTACAAAATATCGGACGCAAAGGGAAAATGGGAAGGCGACTTCATTTTTTATGTCCGCATACATCATGGACGTCATTTGTTTCATGATGCCTTTTCCCCTAATGAGATGGAGTTGGACTCTATCTGATGCTAAGCCTATCCATGTCTACCATTTAAAACTTTGGGAGGATAAGGCTGCAGCCTTCATATATGATATTTTCAATTGGGTAATGGTGTCGATGCATGTCGTCATCTTCGGTAATCCGCCGCCCAGGATGTAAGATAGCATCGCGGCCAACTTGAGTGGTGTGGCCGACTGGTACGTAGAGGCAAAATTTTCTTATATCAGGGTTTTCGGCGCCTCTGTTCCTCCATATTCTCTACCATTTTTTATACCAGATAGGTTGGTTTGTCGTGAAATCTCTAGGCAAACCGTGATTGGTGGCATAAGCAAAGAGCTTGAAGGATTTTCGAAAAAGGTATGGCCACCCTTCCCCATTCATTTGAATACCTATTATTTATTAAATTTTGGACACGCAAAGGCCAAGGCAACAACCTTGGAAGATATTAAATTCGTCCACATTGAGTTCAAGAAACACGACCCACACAGGGTCATGAGTAATCACATGGCTAGTTGTGGCCTTAAAATATATGAACACGAGAATTCGCCTCATGATGATATTTTTTGAGGCGCGAGATCCTATGCAGAGGTATTGAGTTGAATACAAGACCTGTCGCCTGAAGAGATGGCTGATTTTTTCAAATTCCAGGAACACCGGTGGAGTTGCCTTCCTCCAGTCTTACAAGGTAAGAACCCGACGACCCCAGATGTACAACAAATGGAAGCCAAGGGCTCCAAATATTCAACACCTGACCAAGAAGAACACCAGGAAAATAAGAAGCCAACTGGGGCCCCGAAACAGGAAGCCGAGACCCCCAACCCTATAAGAAAGACAACCTCAGTTGTTACTCCAGGAAAATCATCCAAGCAGATCGACAATCCCATCATTTTTGTTACTCCCCTACAATCCACAAACGGGGTCCCAGACGTTGGATGGATTTTCGACGAAGAACTATCGCCCATAACTATGGAAGAGTTGCCTCCGAATGGATTTTTCTTCGATAAGAAGAGAAAGGCCATTGTAAAGCAAGATCTTTATCAAGAAGCAGGCAAGGTAGCCAAGAAATTTAAAATCTTAGCCAATGGAAAGGACATGAAGAAGCAAGAATTTGCAGCTCATATAGCAGGGAGATTGGGGGCTTTTGCTACAGCCAACCAATATTCTGTCGAGTCCCTAAAAGATCAGTTGAAGTGAAAAAATTTCTTAATCAAAACTTTGGAGGCTAAACTGGCTACAGCAGAGGCAGCTGCCAGAGATCAGGAAAATTCAGGTATAGAGCAAGCTAGAGCAGCTGATCAAAAGGAAATCAAGAGGCTCAAAACCGATCTCGAACAAACACAACAGGTGGCCCAGACCAGCCAATCACAAATAAGCCATCAAGAAGAATTTGTACAGAAGCTATAGGCCAAATTAAATCTCGTCGAAAGCCAGGTGATAGATATCAGGATATTTCAATCCAAAGCCATAGAAATCTGAAAAAGAGTATCGATAGCTTAGCAAGATTTACTTGCTAAGGTGGAAAATATTCAAAACAACTACCAACTCATTGATTAAGTACTGGAAAACATATATTTCATAGAAAAAGAAGATGGGGCGGCTCGGGTTGCTTTCCAAGAGGCTGTTATAGCCACTACAAAAAGGGAAACAGATAGTAATTTCAGGTTTTCCATCTCAGAGAAGACCCGAGGTAACATCTTGTTGAAATAATGGGAGCGTAACATATCAGAAGGCAGACAACAAGCTAAAGAGGTAAGAAAATATTATGAAGAAACTTTCAGCTTCGGAGATGGGAGTTCATTGGGTCTCGATAGTGAAAGCAGTACTGAGACACTGGGCCAGATCAATATAACTAAACACTTGCTCAATATCAAGGAGAATGAGGAAAGAGAGTTGGCTGAACTATCATAGACAACCCAGACAGATATAGTTCAAGTAGACAGATGGCTAATAAAACCAAGTGTACTTTTATGTTCTATGAGCACCGAAGACTGATAGGTAGAAATAAAGTTTCCATAATTAGTGAAGGATTGTTACACTTTTGAGGCAAATAATCAAGCAAAACCTTCCAGGGTGATAACCCAGTTGGTGCAAAAGTGCATCACTTGCACACATTAGGCGAAGGGGTAGTCTTCGGGTACCAAATAATGACATGTGTCTACCTGTTCTATTTTTAGAACCTGAAGTTTAAAGAAAGGAAGGTGATCCATCTGCCCGAAAGAGGACAAAGGCAAAGAATTGGAATGCATAAATTTCCTTTTTGTAACCAAAAAACCGTTGTGACGATTGAGATCCTAGCATACAGAAGTTGTATAAATATGTAATTAGAAGAAAGAAAAAAAGGGCTGGACCTTTTTGGTCGATTGTAATAGAGACTATCTCCTTTTTAGAGTTAATACAAAGCAATCCGAAGACTCCTAATTCCGTCAAGACTGTGTTATGAGTTTGTTTCCTCTGTGATTTCATATTCAATTTCATTTCTCTTATATATGTCTGATGAATGTTTCATTGCAATTTAGTAAAACTTCTACTGTGGTGATTAATTTTTAGTCATCTATATCGTTTACAGTTTTTCCTCTGTATCAGCTATTAGCAGGTACAAGACCTATGAACCCTTTAGGTTGTCATATTTTATGCTTTGTCATATTTCTTCTTATCTTATTTTCTTCCTCTGTTTACAAGTTGAGATTCTCCCTTGATAGGAGCCTCACGTTATAGACAACTTAATGTTTTTCTCACATTTCACACACCATCTATTTTAAATATAACTCAGTTAGGGGAAAAGGCGTTTGGTTTTCACTTTATCTTTAATTCTGGATTCAAAAGTTCTCTTTTATAAGATCAAATTGATACAACATCAAAAACCCCGAACTCTTCCTAAATTTTCTTGTTCCTCTATGACTGTCCCCGTTGTAAGACAACCTAATATTGAACCCAGCTTATCGGACCAAACCCATATCACTTTAAACCTTTTCGATACCATACTTAAAACAACCACCACCCGGGTAGAACTTGAACGTTCATGGGCTGAGATTGAACGGGATATAAACATCCAGGAACAGTTGGAAGCGAGACAATGAAAACCTGGAAATCAACCTTAGCTTCCTTTCCCCAAGGTTGACTCTTCTCTCTTTTTATCCTTTACTCACTTTCGGATGCCTAGACATTGTACTTTCTAAGCCTTAAGTACAGACTCTGGAACAACACCTCCGATCAATTCTTCAAGAATACAATATTACAAGATTCCCAAAGAGTCTTTCCAATGAAAGTTTTCATCTATTATGCAATACTTGATTTCTTGAAGCTTAAGTGATCTAGCTTTAGTTTGACTAAAATTAGGTGGGCATTCAAGAGTTTTCAAATAAAACATATTGTCTGTGTACCAAGGAAATGAAGAAAACTTATCCTAGACCTTTATTAGGGACTATTGCAAATCTATTTCATCAAATTCTACTGAAGGTTGTTCTAATATTTATGCAACTTGATTTATCATGAGGACCCTACAATTTGATTAAACTAGAAGCTTTTCCAAACATTGACCCTTAATAAAAAAAAAATGTTTTATTTCAAGGTCATACTCATGAATTGTTTCTATCCATTTTCCTCTTTTTCCATCAGTATTAGGTTGATTTGGGATCTCCTTCATTGTGCTACTCGGTACATATGAAACTACTTTGGAATGAAGAACACAAAATATAAAATCTTTTAGACCTTTAACCACTACATAAGCTTGTTTTTCCATGATGTTATATTTAAACTCAAAATCTCTTAGACATTTTCTAAAGAATGCAATTGGTTGTTCTTGATCATCTTCATTTTTTTGTAAAAGCACTGCAACAATTGTGCTGTCAGAAGAAAAATAAAAGATAAGGAATTATTTTTAGTAGTCTAGGCTTATCAACACTGGTGCTTCTCCCAAGGATTTATTGATATGATCAAAAAAATATCTTGTCTCTGAATACCATTTAACTTCATTATGATTTTTAAGCATGTATGTTAGGTCCTTTACCACTTAAACCAAATTTGGAATGAACCTTCTCAAAACAAATATCTTTTCAAGAAAACACTGAATCTCTTTCTTGTTTCTCAACAAAATTATGACCTTGATTTATTTGATGTGGTGAGGGCCTATCTTTACACCTTCCTTTGAAACTATGTGTCCAAGTGATTTTCCTTCCTGCATAAAAAAATGAGATTTCTTAGGATTAAGTAAAAAACCATATTTTTGGCATTTAATAAAAGTTTGTCTAAGATTTTTTAAATGATCATTAAAACATCTTTAAAACGTTTCTCCAGAGGAACTAATCCCTTTTGAATGTGATTTATTTTTAACACCATCATTTTATGGTTAGCAATTATATCCTGTAGTTTAGGCTCTAGATAATTACTTTGATTACTTTGTTCATTATCTTTGACATCTCCCTAATCAATATGAGCTGCAGAAAACTCATCAACCATTTCCAAAAACGTTTTTATATGTTGATCATATTTGAATGCCTGCCAATGTTCAACATTATGGGGGATTGAAGGTTTGTATCTCATTTCGAATTCATATTTTCGATATGGGACTTCAAGGGGGGATGAAAGTGCTTGATGCTACTAGCAATGAATTATCTTGGAATTGCATGAATATTGAAAGATACAAATAAGTTCTCAATTGGGTCCGAAACAAAATTTATATAGGATCTCATCCTAGGGGTGTTTGGCCTGATATTTTACTTATTTGCTTAACAATCAATTTTGCATCACCATAGATAATGAGATTTACAATTTTCATTTTTATTGCAATTTCTAATCCTAATACTAAGGCTTCATATTCATAAACATTGTTTATAGAATATGTTTCAAACTATAATCTAAAAGAAAACAAAAATAATTTGCTAGAAGGTGAAATCAAAAGTGTACCTTCTCCAACACCCTCCGAGAAGGAAAACATATTTTCCACATTCCATCTTCAGGCTCTTTATTTTCACATAAAGGAGTATTTACAATTTTTGTACAAAGTCATTTTTCACTATTTATAGATAAAATGAAATAACACAAGTGTTGATCTTTTGAATAAACAGGATAATTATTGGGATGATTAGGATCACTGACCATGTAAGAAAGTTTTTTTTCCCTATATAGTCTTTTGGTTTCTCCACCAAAAAACGGAATTGTGGTATATGTCATGTCCATTTGTAATGAGCCACCTAATATAATTTCCCAAGATTTAGATAAAAGAATCCCATAGTCCACAGGATCATATGCTACAACTATATCCATTAAAATAATTTTAACTGGAATTTGGGCGAAGAGTACTACAAGATCTTTGATCATCCCTCGGCATATAACTTTCCTTGTTTCAAAGGAATAAAGAGCATGATATGGTCTTGTGATTTGTAAACCCAGTTTCTCCATGACTATTTTAATAGGCATTAGATTGTGAGAAGCACATGAATCCAACATGCAATTGTGTAAAACATGTTCATGAACAGTCAAAGAAATGTAGAATGGTGCCATTGACTTCCCTCTTTATTCAATATGAGGACCATACATCACAGTAGCACTTTTATTTTGTATATTTAATGTATCAAGTTGGGTTGTTGCAATAGAATAATCAATCATTTTCATCACTTGTTTTCAATAAACATGATTTTTTGCAATTTATAGCAAATGAATAGAAATTTTGATATTATTTAATTCATTTTCTAGATCAAAAGAACTACTTATTTTCATGTTTTCTTTATGTTTTGCATCTGTTTTCTTAGCTTCCTGTTTATTATATTTTTTATTTGAAGCTCAGATTTCCTTTCCTTTATCTTTATTTTGTATTTTATCTAGCTGAACTTGATTATTTTTTTTGGTTGTATTTACATTTGTCCTTGGTCTAAGGTCATATTTTCTATGCATTTCATCTTGTAAGGAATTTGAGAAAATCCTATATTGAGATGATGATGAATCAGATTTATCATTGTTATCATCTTCATTAAAATATGAATTGAAGCTCAAGGATTTTATAATACTCTTCTTGAGTTACATGTACATCAGAAAGATCACCTTCCATAATATTCATTTCCTAATCAACATCTTCAAATTATTATTCCACCAGATTATCAACCAAGTTTTTATTTTTTATAGGACCTTGTATTGGTTGACCCTCATTTCTTCTTTCTCTTTGAAAAACTTGGGGAGGATTGAAGGGTCTTGTAAACTAATTTAGATTTATATTATCATGTATTATCCTCTTAGTTTCTATCATAGCCAGTTTTTTTGATAAATCCTTAATGATTATAGTCATTTCTTTAATTTTATCTTCTTGACTTTTATTAGTATTGGATGTACCAACTTGTTCATTTTTTTTCTTCTCTCTTGATCTCCCGAGTCACTTATAACCCTAGCCATTCTTGAATAAATCATATTATATTCAATATATACTGTATCATATTACATATCCATCAAGGTAGTGGTTATTCTCTCCCTAAGAAATAAGGAAAATTATGGATTAAATAAATCAACAAATGTAACTTTTGCAACTGGTTGTGATGGGTTGACATTTGTAAGGATATTATTATAAATTTTGTTAAATCCTTTGATAAAATCTGGGACAAATTCATTTTGTTTCTTTTTAAAACTCCTAAACTTAGTCAAGAAGTATAAATGATCCTTCTTTTCACCCTATTTCCTAAGGAAAGCAGATTCAAGTGCATCCCAAGAATCAATGTGTTGAAATTACTAAGACAATTGAGAGGGGGGGGTGAATCAGTTGTCTCTGTGCTTAAACAATATTATGTCTATTAAAACATTTTTTCATTCTTCTCCAAGTGGCCATCAAGATTATACAAGATATGAACAACATCAATAATAAACATCAATCACACATATGATATACACAGAGACATATTTTCATGAGGAAACCCATAAAGGGAGAAAACCTCTTCTTCTTCGAATGATAGGAAATATTTTATGTTCTGTACATCATCTATCTTTGAGCACCAATTCAAAATGAGACTACCACCTCTATTTTACAAGCTGCAACTTGCTCAGAGCACCAACTCTCTAGTTTCTCTAGCACCCACTAGAAGGAAGCACCAACTCCCTAAGTGTTCCAGCACCAACTGGATGGAAGCACCTACTTCCACTTATACAAGCACCAACTTGCATACAAAAAACTCTGTGTTTTCCCTAGAACCACCCCGCCACCCTGTTTTCTAGCCACAACTTCCAATATTCAAAAACCAACTTGAATAACAGAGGACTACAATCCTCCCTAGCACCTCCCTACCTCCCTAATTATAAATAAATGATTTAATAACCATCAAAACAGATATATCAATTCTTACCACTTCTTCTCTGTTCTACAATTCTTTTGTTCTGTTCACACTTGGCTTGACTTGTTGTCTCTTTCTATCTATTCCTCTCATTCTCTTTGGTATGATTACATTTTGTTCTTTGAACCTTTTATGTTATGTTCAACTTCTATTTCTCATCTCTGAGTTTGATCTCACACTATGCATACTATGCTTTTCCTTTCTCTCAGTTCAAATCATTTTTCTAGTGAGAACATCCAACATTATAGACGCAATTTTTTCTATGACACCATTTCCATTGATGATATGGAGTTGGACTCCGGCCGAAGACAAACCCATACATGTATATCAAGAAAAATTATGGGAAAAGAAAGAAGAAAATTTTGCATAAGAAATTTTTAACTGGGTAATGGTGCCCCTGCATGTTGCCATTTTTGGTCACCTGCCACCTTGGATCTCGAACAACATAGTAAACAATATGAGCAACATCGCGGACTGGTATGTAGAAGCTGAATTTTCCTACTTCAGAGTCTTCAGGGCTTCTGTTCCCCCACATGTGCTACCATTATTCATCCCCGACAAGTTGGCTTGTCATGAGGTCGCCCGACAGACAGTAATTGGCGGTGTGAGTAAAGAGATTAAAGGGTAATCAAATAAGGTATGTCCATCTTTTCCCATTCGTTTGAATTCTTATTCTTTATTAGATTTCGGGCATGCCAAAGCCGAGGTTGCAGCCCTGGAAGACCTAAATTTGGTCTCCATCGAATACAAGAAACACGATCCACAGAGGATCATGAGCAATAATTTGGCTAATTGCGGGCTCAAAAGATTTGAGCATGAGAATTCACCCTCGGATGACATTTTCCGAGGAGAAAGGTCCTATGAATAAATTCTAGCCCGGATTCAATCCTTGGTACCCAAGGAAAGAGCCAATGTATTGAAGTTCCAGGAACACCGACGTAGTTGTCTTCCAACTGTGTTGTGAGGTGAGGGTCCAGGTGTTTTAGAGACAAAACAGAAGGATGTCGAAGGTTCTAAGGATGCAACTCCCGACCAGGGAAAAAACCAAGGTGAGGGGGAACAAACGAAGAATCCGGAAGTAGAGAAAAAGACTCCAGACCCACTGAAGAAACAGAATCCGGAGACAGAGATAAAGACTCCAGAACTGCCAAAGAAGCAGAATCCGGAGACAGAGATAGATACTCCAGGAAAATCTATGAAGTAGATCGGAGAACCCATCACATCAGTCACCCCCTTACAGTCGACGCAGGGAAATATTGATGCAAGATGGATTTTCAATGAAGAGATGAGGCCCATAAGAGTAGAAGAACTCCCTCCAAATGAGTTTTTCTTTGATAAAAAGAGAAAAGAAGTAGTAAAAAGGGAATTCTACCAGGAAGGAGAGTCGACTGCCAAGAAGTATAAAGTTATGACCGAGGGAAAGGATAAAAAGAATGAGCAATTCGCCACTGAAATAGCAGGGACACTAGGAGCATATGCCTCGACAAATCAATTCTCAGTCGGGCTCCTAAAAAACCAACTTAAAAGAAAAAACCACCTAATTAAGACCCTTGAAGCCAGACTGGCCACAACAGTAGAGAATTCTAAAGATTAGGCGAGCATGGGAATGGAGCAGGCCAGATTGGCCGATAAAAATGAAATAGAGATGCTCAAAACTAAGCTTGAGCAAGCACAGCTGGTGATCCGAGATGGTCAGATGCAAGCGAGCCAACAAAGGAATTTGATCGAGCAGCTGCAGGCTAGGGTGGATATCGCTGAGAACAGAATGATAGACATCGGGATGTTCAAATCCCTGGCGATCGCGATTCAGAGCAAAATCTCTTCGGCACAACAGAATTTGCTCGCCAAGGTGGGGGCGATCTAGGAAAACTGTCTGCTGGTCAATCAGGTTTCCGAGAACTTATCGGCCATAGAACGGGATGAAAGAGTGGCTCGGGTCGCCTTCCAGGAGGTGGTAATAGTCACGAACAACAGGGTTTTGGCGGGTACTCCCAGTGCAAGATACCAGATATATAAAATATGCAGAACATAAATGAAATGCTAGAAATGACAGAATAACAGTAAAATATCCAGCATAATCTTCACAATACACATAAATGATATACGAAATAGAAATAGAAATAGCACTTTGAATCAGATAGCAATGGTCATAGGCCTCTTCGAGGGGGAAACCTCCAGTCGAGCAGCGCTCTGTTACAATAATATCCAAGCTAGGGTTTTTCATACCCTCGACCCTTATTTATACTAAATATGTCTATTAAGAGAAGCATCTAGAGGAAGATCCTTCTAG
>ML813238.1:60586-120375 GCA_009831015.1 Picea engelmannii
GAAATGCTAGAAATGACAGAATAATAGTAAAATATCCAGCATAATCTTCACAATACACAGAAATGATATACGAAATAGCAACATAAATAACACTTTGAATCAGATAGCAATGTTCACAGGCCTCTTCGAGGGGGCAACCTCCAGTCGAGCAGTGCTCTGTTACAATAATATCCAAGCTAGTGTTTTTCATACCCTCGACCCTTATTTATACTAAATATGTCTATTAAGAGAAGCATCTAGAGGAAGATCCTTCTAGAAGCGAAAGCTTCTATTAGGTCTTCTTACATCCGCCTTATTCTATTTTATTGAAAGGTCTTATTAATATTGACCTTTATTACATCTGAATACATTGATCTACCTATGTGCGGGTTAGGACCTTAACACCCAGGTTCACCATTTTAGAGCAAACCCGAGGAAACATTATGTTGAAGGAATGGGTGCATAACATCGCCGAAGGCAAGCAACAAGCCCAAAAGATAACCAATTCCTTAGAGGAGGCCTTTAATTCTATAGACGGCAAGCTGCTGGGCATTGGCAGCGGAGGCAATGTCAAGGCGTTGATGCAAATGAATGTGGAATAGATCTCACTTGATCTAAAGGAAAAGGAAGAAAGGGATTCGACCGATATCTCTTAGATGACTACAGTGGACCTAGTCCAAGTAGGTAAATGCATGATCAAACCCAGTGTGCAATTGTGTGCCATCGACATCATCGATGGATAGATGGAAGACATGCTACAACAGTTATCCCGAGAATGTTACTTCTTCGAAGCCAGCTGTCAAGCGGAACCATCGCGACCAATATCTTAGCTGGTGGAAAGGTGTATCGCCTGTACCGAGCTCATGCAACGACAAACATCTGGCACCAAGTGAAGACAAAGTAGGAGAAATGGAGTGATTTCTCTCTTCTCTGTCATAACCGAAATTTTGTGACTATTGAGATTCTATCCTACTTGTAAAATTGCATAAATATACCACAGAAAGAAATAAGCAGGTCTGGACCTCTTTGTGTCAATTGTAACAGAGTTTTTTACATTTGAGAAGTTAATACAAGCAAATCTGAAGATTCTCAATTCCGTCATGACTGTGTTACAAGTTTGTTTCTTTGTATTTCATATTTCATTTCATTTCATATTCATAATTGATGTTCTTCATTATACTTTAGTACGACCACTACTATAGCGAATGAATTTTGGTTTTCTGTAATTGTTTATTGTCTTTCCTCTGCACCAGCTATCAGCAGGTGTAGGACCAATCTGCATTTTCAGAATTCTACATACATTCTCTACTACATCGGTTACTTCCTTACATTTTCCTCTTCTGTTTATTCATTAGATTCTTCCCTGGTAGAAGCCTTACACTATAGACAGCTAAATGTTTTCCCCCCACCTCACAACTTTGATTAAAATATAATACAGTTACAGGAAAGAGCCTTTGATTTGCATCCCTATTTTATTCATAAAACTGTAAATTCTCTTTTATTCGACCAAATCGAGACAACACCTAATATCTCTTTGAAGTATTTCCTACTTTTACTGTTCCCCCATGATTGTCCCTGTACCAACATAGCCTAATATCGAACCTGGACTATCAGACCAAACACACATTGCTTTAAATCTTTTCGACACAATTCTTAAAACTGCTACTAACTGGGTCGAACTTGAACGTTCATGGGCATCCATTGAACAAGATATAACTATCCAAGAACAATTGGAAGCTAGACAACGCCAACGTAGGAATCTTCCCTAGTTTCCTTTGTCGAAGGTTGACATTTCTCTCTTCTCCATCTTTTACCCACTTTCGGATGCCTTGACACTGTACTTCTAAGCCTTAAGTACAGAATCAGGAACAACACACTCTATTGTGATTTGGGTATATTGTTATCAATAAGGACCTTACCTTTTTCCTGTTTTATTGACTCCTAGAGTCTTTTCCCTGGAATTCATTAGGAAAAGAATCATCTTAGAAACTGAACATTTTATGAAGACGCACAAAGAATCTAACTTAAAGTTTCCCTTCATAATAGGACCCTTTGTGGTAAAAACTAGATCCTTTTTTCCTCAGATCCAAGCTAAGATCAATGAATTTGGATTTGCACAGTTACAAGGGAGGAAATATTATCTGCATTAGGTCATATCTAAGAGAGGACTGATGAGAAGACAAGGCCCCTACGAGCATGAGCATGTTGAAGGATTTGTTAAACTTGAAAATATGGAAACTTGTGCAAATATGGAAGTCACTTTGCAACCTGATCAGAGACAACAAATAAAGTCAGCCCCACAATAGATCCAGACATAGAAAAAATCTCCAAGGTTGATTATCAAAGCTCCCAAGATGAGTATTTATAACAAGAGGAGAAATTCAGAGGCCTTGGGCACCAGTAGTTAGAAAAATGTTCTCAAGAAGGTGAAGATCACATAGTCCCCACAAATAGTAAACCTGGAGGAGGAAGAACCTAAGGATAAAATGAGCATGGAAATGGTGGAGAGAAAAACCAAAAACGAAGAGGCTAATATAGAGATCATGCCACAAGGTGAAAGAATCTCAAGGGATTTAAGCAACAAGAAACATGTCTTTAGCAAGACACCTGGGGTAGTCTACCAATCCAAAGAATATTTAGCAAATCAGTATGTTGTGAAAGGAAATATGGCCAATAGTGAAATAAGAGATTTGTTACACGAGGTAGAAACAATCTCCCATCATAAGTATTCCCTATTCTCAGTCATGGATGTAGAAAGAAAGACTTTTAACATAGTGGTGGAAAATGAGGATAAAGTGTCTGAAATCAACCTTTATTATGAAAATATTGATGCCCCAAACAAGGTAAAGTTCCATAGAAATTCCAGTGACATGCTATATTCAGACTACCTGAGTCTGAGTCTTAGGGTTTCAAGATTAACAACCCATGCACTCAAATTGGATGGACAATTGAAGCAGGAAAAATCATCCAATAGACCCTGGCAGACACAATTCAAAAGATTGGAATCTGAAGGCCCTCAAGGGGTAAAATCTTCTTTAGATGAGAAAGAGAAGATGATCCAAAGGCTGAAGAAGAAGTTGAAGATTTCTTCCACATAACATCCATAGACAAAAAAGCTAGATTCTCTAGAGCAAGAAAAGGAGACATTCAGACATGAAGCACTAAATTACAAAGCCAAAGTATTGCAGCTGGAAAAGGAAAAATAAAGTTGGTCACAAGGACAGGTAGCAAAATCAGACATGGTGGCTATTGTACCTTCTACTACAGAAACTGGATCAAGAACTAATGGATTGGTTCAGGCTATGTCTCAAGTAAGCTTAAATACAGGGGAGATCAAGAGCCTTAAGGAGGTCATAGAAAATATGCAGCAAGAGATGAAAATGAAGGATGAAAATATGGCCCAATTCCAAAAGTAGAATCAAGATTTGTAAGGGTGAACAAGCCGAAGATGAGGTTGAAGAGAAAAGTACTATTGGAAGGAGCTAAACAAGTAATCTGGGATGATGATGTTGTTGATGCTGCTAATTTTAGGGTTTATCTGAATTCTATAAATGACAAAGACAACATGGCTATCACTGCCCGAAGAAGATGTACTATTGTTAATGAGACACTGGCAAAAAATCCCTCGGAATGGGCCCAGAATGCTATTAATTTTCTAAATTATGTGCCCATTTTTTATCTTCAAACCATTGGGGTAAAAGACATAACTACAATGGTCATTTGGGCCAGGAGGATCATCTCTAAGCACAATTTTCTCAAGTTGTTTCAAACCAAAGATGTGCAAATTGAGCACAGTATACAGGAGTTTAAGGATATATTTGAAAAATGGTTTATCAAGGGCCTCACACCATTTTGGAATGGTAAAGGGAAATTATACGATCAAGAGGAATACAATTCTCTCCTGACTCGGTGCAGAATGGATCATTCGAAATTTGAAGGCCTGGAAGAGAACCTGAAGGTACCCAGTTTGGTGGAATATTTGGCCGTAGACTTTGAGATTTTGAATCAGTTTAAGACAGTAAAGACTGGGCTTCCAACTATGTCTTACACTACTTGCATTTATCTATAAATTCTAATAAAGGAAATGATGGATTGTGAGATTCCTTTTGACTCATAGTGGAAGGAGATCGTGCGGCTAGGCAGGACGAAATGCAATTTTCAAGGGACCAGTAAGTAACCTCCAGGTGTCACCGAACTGGAAAGTTCGACAGGAGATCGGAGCAAGACATATGGCGCAGAGGAATTTGAGCATTTAGAGTGATCCATCCCTATTTTATGAAATGGTTTTTGTTTAAATCGTTGTAAATTAGTTCGCCTATCGAACCCATTGGCTTGTAATTATTTTAGTCAGTTTTAGAAATTGACACGCTTCAGTTTTAGCCATTGTAATCGAACTGTATAAGTACTAGGAGTTTTGAATGAATTAATGTTGGAATAAGTGCAATGGCACCTTCTTAGTTGTTTTGAATTACATTGTAATTTTCTAGAGCTGAATTGAATACATATGCAAAATCTTTTGAAGTCTCTATGAAAAGATTCTAATGGTGGTGATATGAGTTTTGTCTTCTCTCATTGTATGTATTTACTGTGTTCTTTATTTCCATTTGCATTGTCTTCTGTTTAAATTGGATAGCTAAAAGCTCAGAATTCATCTCGTGATGCTCTCGGCTTAAGCAATTTAAACTGTGTGAATTTCTTCTTAACTAATTCAGAATTAATTTCAATAATGCTCTGATGCAGTTATTTGTTTTCTCCTTCCTACACTCTACTTAAATTAAATTTACAACTCAGATTCATTGCCTAATTTAGCCTTTATCCTCTGGAGAGTTCTGCTGGCCAGTTATTGTTTTCATCACTTTCAGAATTTTGACTCCATATCCCTAAGTGTCCCTCCCCTTCCTCTCAAACAAATTTATAAAAACCCCTAAAACAAACCAAATCTAGCCACTGATTCCCAAAGATATATGAAGTGACACAAGAGAGCCCTCTATGAGTTGATAAGGCTAGTGACCAACTCTAAAGTAGGTTGAAATAGTTACCTCTGTCATTTGTCTATCAACTAGACAAAATTTATAGAGTGCTAACATTCTAGTGTTGTTCCCGGGGACGGAATTGAAAAATCTTCCCTCAGAAAAATGACTTAAAAGATTTAGTTTGATCCCTGAGGGTGATAGTGGATCAAATACTTTATTGGCTAAGATTGATTTTACCCTATTGATTCCGTTAACAAGATACCATTTTCACCAAACAATGTGAGATAAAAATCCCGGCTCCCAAGAGAATTCACACCAGGAGAAACCCGGACCCAGAAGCTGCAATCCCTATGTCTGACCCCAAAAATCTTGTACACAAAAGAAAAGAAAAGACAGTAACCCTATTTTTGCGTTTGGACTGATATTTGTCCTTACCCAAGGATGAAGTAATGAGCATTGAATACCTTGAGTTTGATGTAAAATTTGAGCAAGCTCTATTCAGAACTAAATCTGAATCTTGTTTAAGGGAGACCATCTTTAACGAAAAGAGATTCCAAGATTTGATTTTAGCTACATCTTCTAGACCTATAGTAATCCTCGCTCAGAACCAATATCCACTCCAACCCCTCACAACAACCATGACAGCTAGATTTTCTCCCCTCATATTGCCTACTCAACTGCATGATTTACCTCAAGATTATAACCTAAGGATCAAACTATATGATGTTGAAGGCAACATATCAACCCAAAAGCATCTAGACTGGTTTAATGATTTCATAGAATTGGAAGAGGTGGAGTTCGAAGATGTGAAAATGAGGTTGTTTACACAAAGTATTGCAAGAGAAGTGAGGAAGAGGTTCAGAGCCCTTCCAGCAGCTAGTATCGCAGATTTCGAGGCCTTCGAAACCATCTTCCTTGCAAAATGGGGAGACAAGAAAAATCCCCTTCGGTTGTTGACCCATTACAACAACATGAAGAGATCACCTGATGAAAGAGTGCAGGAGTTTTCAGCCAGATTCATGAAGGTCTATAATTTGATTCCTGTTGAGGTAAGCCCCCCCCCCACAAAGTTGCTCAGCTCAGATATGTTGATTCTTTTGAAAGTGATTTTTCTTTATTATTAAGAGAATGGAGATCTTCTACATTATATGATATGATGACTGATTTCATAGAAGTCAAAGCGAATCTAATGGCTTCGGGAAATATAAAATCTTTCTCTAGTAGGGACATGAAAAAAAATCAAGAGAAGGCACAACCTTCAACCTCACAAACATCAGAAGAAAGGTTTGCGACAATGATGAGAAACATGGATATAATGATGGAAAGGATGACTTTAGGTAACAGGCCTAACCCCAGAGAATAGGTTGATGGTCCACCCAGAAATTTGAGGAGACCAACAATCCCACAAATTAGACAAAGAGAGCCCATAAATCAGGGGAATCAGGAAAATTAGGCAAGTCAAGCAGACCAGGCAAATCAGGGAAACCAAGGAAATTAGGGAGAACAACAAATAAGGCCTCCTTTCCAAAATAATTATGTAAATGAGGATTATGATGGGTATTTTGAAGATAATATGAACTGTTGTGATGATAAAGAAACATAGGTGTTTTTGACTAAATAAAAACATGACCAGTTCATGGATGCAAGTGAGATGTTTTTGCAAGATGAGGAGGAAAGGTTGTCAGTAGAAAGGGAAGATTACCAGACAGGATTGCAAAATTCCATCATGCAATTCCAAAGACAATACAACCTTAGAAATAAAAAGGTATCTCCAAACCCTCCAAATGGAAATCGTCCAAAGGGAAACCCCACCAAAGAATCTCAGAGTAAAATACCTTCTTCAAGTTATCCCAAAAAAGATTCAGCTGTAAAAGACTCTACTGCAAAGGATTCTACTACAAAGGGTAATGTGGATAAAGGAAAGAAGAAAGAAGAACCCCAGAAGAGAATATTGGAGGCAAGGAAAGAAACGATCACCAAAGAGGTAGAGAAGACCTCATCCTCTTTTAATTTTGAAAGTGATATGGACAAGATCAAAATTTTTGTACCATTTAATGAATTAATAAAGAATAGTGAATATAGAAATCAGATTATCAGGATGCTTAAGATGGAACAAACCTCTAATACAATGAACATGCAAGATGATCACCCAACCATCTTATTTGGACCAGGAGTAGAAGAAAATGGTAATACTGAAGAAGTTCCCCATTTTTATATCAGTCTGAAAATCCATGATATGAATTTGCACAATGATATGTTGGATTCAGGAGCATCTCACAACCTGATGCCCAAAGTGGTCATGGACCAATTGGGCCTAGACGTCAGAAGACGTTATAAAGATCTATTTTCTTTCAATTCAATAAAGGTGAAATGCCTTGGCATGATCAAAGATCTCGTGGTGTCCTTGTCACAAATCCTATCAAAGAACATGGTAATGGATGTAGTGGTTGTTGATATCCCTCCAAAATTTTGCATGTTGTTGTCTAGGTCATGGGCTGCAAAATTAAAGGGAACTCTCTAGATGGACATGTCATATGCCACTATCCCTATATTTGGTCAAGAAAAAATATTGTACAGAGAGGTTTTTCTTAAGTACATGTTCAGCAACAAGTCACAACCAAGTAATCATCCCATCTACTCCATGGAAACCGAGTTGGGATCTTCCATTTTCTTCAATGACCTGTGTTGCGAAGAAAAAAAACCAAAAATTGATGTGCCTGAGAAATATGATCAATAGATTGAAGAGTATTGAAAACAACAGGATGAAGCAGAAGATCAGATATGGAATATGAGTTTTGATGGGGCTACCTGTAGACAAGGAGCGAGAGTTGGAATTTGGATCATTCACTCCAAAGGAGATTCAAAATTGTGTTCTTATAAACTTGTTTTTGAGTGCACAAAGAACATGGTAGAATATGAAGCATTAATATTGGGTTTGAAATTTTTGGAAGAATTGAGTGTCAAAATAATTTTTGTACATGGAGACTCTGACCTAATTATAAATCAAATCAAAGGCATATACCGAGCAAAACACCCTAGACTGAGAAATGATAGGAATCTGGTACTAGACCTCCTTGAGAAGTTTCCAGAGTGTAATCTTTCAGGAACTCCAAGAGAACATAATCAGGTTGCTGATGCCTTGGCTACCTCAACAACAATTTTCAAAGTTCCAATTTTCCCTAACAAAAGATACAAGGTTGAGGTCAAATACAAGCCAACAATTATAGATAATATGAAGCACTGGCAAGTTTTTGAAGACGACAAACATATAGAAAGATTCCTCAAGATGGAGAACGAATTTGATAATTTCAACATTGATGATGAATATTGTGATGAAGAAGTGGATGCAACTACTTTCACCACAGATGATTACTTCGAAAATCATATTGTAGGCAGAGATATTGTTCAACTAAAGAGGAATATCATTCCCAAGGGGAATGATATGGCCAAACTCTTTGATAATAATGATGTGGCCAAAAGTCCAAATATTACAGTAAATGAAGGGGATGTGGAAGATTTCAATATTGGGACTCCAAAATATCCAAATATCATTAAGCTTTCCATAACACTCAACCTTGCAGTCAAGGAAAGGTATGTCAAATTAATGAAATAATTCCCTGATGTTTTTTCTTGGAGCTATGATGAGCTGAAAGTTTATGATACTATTATAATTCAACATGTTATCCCAATAAAGGAAGATCACAAGCCATTCAAACAGAAACTGAGAAGGATAAACCCTTTGTTGCTACCCTTGATTGAGAAAGAAGTAAAGAAGTTATTTGAAGCCAAAATCATAGTATCCCTGAGATTTTCCAAATGGGTGGAAAATCTGGTGCCAGTTGGAAAAAAGAGTGGAGAGATTAGGTTGTGTGTAGATTTCATAAATCTAAATAAGGTGTCTCTAAAGGACAACTACCCATTTCCTAAGATGCATCACATTTTACAAAAGGTGGTAGGATCTCATAAAATGTCAATGTTGGATGGTTTCTCTCGGTATAATTAGATTATGGTGCATCCTGATGATCAAGAAAAGAAAGCATTCACAACACCTTGGGGAACATTCATGTATGCCAAGATGCCTTTTGGGCTCATGAACACAGGGGAAAAATTTCAGAGAGCTATGGACATAGCTTTTGTTGACGAGAAGGAAAAGTTCATTGTTATCTACTTGGATGATATTACTATGTATTATGCCTCAGATGAGGAACACCTCAAGCATCTAATAAAGGCATTTGAAAAATGTAGGAAGTTTGGTACATCATTGAATCCCAAGAAGTCAAATTTTTCCATGGAAGAAGGAAAATTGAGGGGTCATATTATTTCGAAAGAGGGGATAAAAGTAGATCCCAATAGAGTTGAAGGAATCTTGAAAATTGGCATACCCAAAAGTAAAAAGGATGTACAATCTTTCTTGGGAAAAGTGAATTTTCTGAGAAGATTTGTCCCTAATTTGGCTGAAATCATAAAACATATTACCAACATGCTCAAGAAGGGAAATGAAATAAAATGGATTCTTGAAGCTAGAAATTCCTTTGAAGACATCAAGGTGGAATTGACCAAGGCTCCGGTACTGGCTAGTCCTAATTTTGAAAATGATTTCATATTGTTCTCCTTCACCTCAAAACACACAATTGTTGGTGTTTTACTCCAGAAAGATGACCAAAATTTTGAGAAACCCATAGCATATTACAACAAGACATTGAGGGATACTCCTTTGAAGTATGACATCATGGAGAATCAATCATATCCTTTAGTCAAGCCCTTGAAATAATTCAGAGTTTATATCCCACATTCCCATACTATTGCTTATGTACCCAACAACTCAGTGAAATACATCTTAACCCAACCTGATACTGAAGGAAAGAGGGGAAAATGGATAGCAATGTTGTTAGAATATGACCTTGAGTTCAAACCCACAAATTTGATCAAAGGACAGGGGCTTGAGAAGTTGATGGCACAAACCAATTGTGAACTCTTAGGAATAAATTTCATCTCAGACATATCAGAAGGTGCATAAGAGGAGAGGGTGACTCCACAAATATTCCAGATATTTCTTAACTCCACAAGGTATGCATATATCATCTTTGTTTTGAAAAATTTCTAGGCTCCTCCTGAATTATGTAAAACAAAGGCAAGGTTCTTGAAATTGAAATAAGAAAAATTTTGTATAGTAAATCAATCCCTATATTGGAAGGATCTTGAGGGAATTTTACTGAGTTGTTTTCTAGAAGAGGAAGTTGAGAAGACCATCAAAGAGTTTCATAAGGGTGACTATGGAGGTCATCATTATTGGAAAACCACTATACACAAAATCTTGTGATCTGGGTTCTATTGGCACAACATCTTTTTTGATGTCTATAAAGGGGTTTCAAGATACCATGAATGCCAGATTTTTGAAGGAAAAAATAAATTGCAACCTCTACCTTTGAAGCCCATCTCTGTGGAAGCTCCTTTTAGACAATGGGGTCTTGACTTCATAGGGGAAATACAACCACAGTATTCATCCCAACACAAGTGGATTCTAACAAAAACAAATTATTTCACTAAATGAATTGAGGCAATACCCACCATGAAAGCGACGGATGTTGTCATCATCCAATTTTTGGAAGAAAATATTTTATCTAGGTTCGTATGTCCAATCAAAATCATCACAGACAACGCAACAACCTTTAAGTCTAAAAGGATGGATAAATTTTGCAATGACTACAACATAACAATTGGCCACTCCACTTCTTATTACCCTTAGGGAAATGGGTTAGCTGAGTCATCAAATAAGAGCCTCACCATAATTATAAAAATGTTGTTGCAAGAAAAGAAAAAATCTTGGCACAAAAATCTCATTCATGCATTATGGGATGATATAATCACCCCAAAGAGGTCCATCACCACCTCACCTTTTTAGATTGTCTATGGCACTGAAGCAATTTTTCCTACTACATTGGGGTTGCCAGTAGTGAGACTGTTGCAGGAGAAATATGTAGAGACAAATGGCACACAAAGAAGGAAGGATGAACTCATCAGTGTACAACAAACCAGAGAAAAAGATTTTGACAATAATCAACTACACCAAGACAAGATCAAAGAGGCTTTCAACAGACATACTAAGGTGGATAACTTCAAACTAGGAGACTTGGTACTAAAATGGGAAGCCAGAAATGAAGATAAGGGAAAACATGGGAAATTTGATCACCGATGGATGGGCCCGTTCAAAATTATGACATACCGTGGAAGTAATGCCTACATTCTACAGGAGAGTAATGGAGACATCATTGGTGGAGGGTTTGTGAATGGAAGGTTTTTCAAGCATTATATCGTTTAAACATCATCACCCCTTCCATTCATTGTACACAATCATTTTATGTTTTCTTTTTGCATGAAGAAGTTGGAATAAAAGAAGCATAGTTGAAGCCCAAGGTGAAGGCCTTGAGCTGTGCTAGATCGATTTTGAGATTTTTGAATAACGGTTGGTGGATTTAGACTGCACGAATAAATCACTGCCCAATGGATAGGCACTTAGTCTACTATTCTTTTCTACCTCGCAGGGAGGATAACATCCCCGGTTGGAGCCTATGTTATCACCATAACAATTTTCCTCTGATGGAATCCAAGTCTCAAAAGTTGGCGAGGATCTACAATGGGGTGGAGGTGTGATAGTTTGGAGGATTAGGTCGCATCTAGCGGAGAAGGGCCAATATAGCAGAGGCGCTAAAGTTGATGGGGCCCGGTGAGCCAAAAATCTTAAAAAACCTAGATCGACGGCCAAGAGACATATCAGGCAAGGAAATAGTGTGAAGCTTATTCACTCGAGCATGGGCTGGGGAAAATACCATGGTTTCGCCTCGCAGACACGTGGCTCCTCTAGAGCCATATCAGGGAGAAAAGCGGTGTACCCAAAACCGTTTTGTATCACCCCCGATATTGAAAACAGCATATAAAAGGAGGTCCATGGTCATTATTTTATGATATTTCAAATCATTCGAATGTTTGAAAATTGGCGCAACCACTTTGTTAGAAACTGAAGCTCAACAGTGAACCAGAATCGTGCATTCTCCACTGATTCACAAGTATTTTTCATCATGGCCATGAATCTTGTAATTTTATACATAACAGAGAAAGACCCCACCTCTAAAGAAGAAGCCCGAATTGACAGGGACTCCGATGTATTTGACATAAAAATAACCGTCTCACCCATTTTCGTATCTAGAGCTAATTTGTTAGACAATATCGGGAAACGAATACCCTTCCTTGAAGCGGCCCAAGCCTCCATTACCCCTTATGTTGTCAAAGTCCCTTTCCCTTTCCCAAAGTTCATAAGCTAGTGTGCACAACAGTATTCACAAGAAGAAAGGGTCATTTTGAATAAGTTAGGGTCAGAGGTCTTATGAGAAATAGATAGCCTGTCAATTCGAAATGCCCTCAGTATACCAGAGTCTTCCCCTACGGCGTCAGAGCCCTTCGAGGAAGATAAACCAATCCTAGTCTACAGAGAATGCCCCCAAAGTCAAAACTCTAATTTTATAGACCATTGTTAAACCCGAACATCATTCTAAGAGTCTATCATTACCTATCAGTGTAAGCATCATGGTTATTGAGGTCAAGTGGGCCTGCTCCATACTCAGTCAAATTATAGGATTGGACAATGAAATGTTTGTAGTAGAGGTCATGTTGGGTTTCCTATTGACCATTTTTCAGTTAGAGTCTAGTCAGTCAGTCTATATCATTTTTGAAGATTTCATCGCTGACAATATGCACACACAACTCATAAATTTCAATTCACCGAGACACTTCAGGTATCACAAGCACTTGCTGAGAAGGATCCTGGAAACGAATAACACACATTTCCCTAAAGATGCATTCATCTCGACTAAAGGAAAAAGGATCACAATGCTCATTTTTATAAACAAGATAATGTCCAAATTTTATAGCTTGATCTTCAGCACCGACCTTCCAAGGGTTTTGAAAGAAATGAAAAGTTATTTACAGCCTAATCCAAAGAATAGGGTAGGCAATTGGGCATTGTTCATGCACTCTACTATGATTTGGGTGTATGGTTATTAAGAAGGAACTTACCTTTTGATTGTTTTGTTGACTCCCAGAGTCTTTTCCCTAGAATTCATTAGGAAAAGAATCATCATAGAAACAAAACATTTTTTGAAGATGCACAAAGAATCTAACTTAAAGTTTCCCTTCATAATAGGACCCTTTCTGGTGAAAACTAGATGTTGTTTGCCTCAGATGTAGGCCAAGATCAATGAATTTGGATTTTCACAGTTACAAGGGAGGAAATATGATCTGAATCAGGTCATATCTAAGAGAAGACGGAAGAGAAGACAAGGCCCCTACGAGCATGAGAATGTTGAAGGATTTGATAAACTGGCAAATTTGGAAACCTGTGCAGATATCGAAGTTACTTTGCAACTTGATCAGACAAAACAAATAGAGTCAACCCCACAGCAGATCCAGACATAGAAAACTTCTCCAAGGTTGATTATTAAAGTTCCCAAGATGAGTATTTATAACAAGAGGAGCAGTTCAAAGGCCTTAGGCACCAATAGTCAGCAAAATTTTCTCAAGAAGGTGATATCACACAGTCCCCACAGATAGTAAAATTGGAAGCGGAAGAACCTAAGGAGAAAATGACCATGGAAATGGTGGAGAGAAGAACCAAAAACAAAGAGGCTAATACATAGAGCATTCCATAGGGTGAAAGCGACTCAAGGGCTTTCAGTAGCAAGAAACATGTCTTTATCAATACACCTGGGGTAGTCTACCAATCCAAAGAAGATTTAGCGAATCAATATGCTATGAAAGGAAATATGGCCAATAGTGAAATAAGATTTTTTTTACCTAAGGTAGAAATAATCACCCATCATAAGTCTTCCCTGTTCTCAATCAGGGATGTAGAAATAAATACTTTTAACAAAATGGTGGCAGATGAAGATAAAGTGTCTGAAATCAAGCTGCATTATGAAAATATTGGTGCCCCAGACAAGGTAAAGTTCCATAGAAACGTCAGTGACATGATATATTCAAACTACCTGAGTCTGAGTCTGAGGGTTTCAAGACTGACAACCCATGCACTCAATTTGTATGGACAATTGAAGCAAGAAAAAGCATCCAATAGAGCTTGGAAGACATAAGTCAAAAGATTGAAATTTGAAGGACCTCAAGGGGTAAAATATTCTTTAGATGAGAAAGAAAAGATGATCCAAAGCCTGAAGAAGAAGCTGAAGATGTCTTCCATAGGACATCCACAGACAGTAGATCTAGCTTCTCTAGAGAAAGAAAAGGAGACATTCAGACATGAATCACTAAATTACAAAGACAAAGTGTAATATACTAGATATAAAATGTATGCATAACAGAAATAAAATGCTAGTAATGGTAGAATAACAACAATATAACTAGAACATTCAACACAATAACACTGAAATGATATAAGAATAACAACAGAAATAACACTTTGAGTCTGAAAGCAATGTTCACGGGCCTCTTAGAGGGGGAAACCTCCAGTTGAGTAGAGATCTATTACAATAATATCCAAGATAGGGTTCTCATACCCTTGACTCCTATTTATACTAAAAAGAAACATCTATAGGAAGACCTTCTAGAAGCGGAAGCTTCTATTAGGTCTTCTTACATCCACCTTATTCTATTTTATTGAAAGGCCTTATTAATATTGACCTTTGTTACATCCGAATATATTGCTCTACCTATGTGCGGGTTAGGAACCTAACATGTCTTCCCCCTTAAAAACAACCTTGTGCTCAAGGCTTGAGATGAGGAAATTGCTGCAGAATGGTAGTTGGTTCCCAAGTGGCGTCTGTTGGAGTTGTATCTTTCCACTGTACTAGCACTTCCTTGATGGTTCTCTGACGTAGGCGACACTCACGCTGGTCCAAAACTGCTTCTGGCTGTAGCCAAATGGATCCTTCTTCAACTAACTCTGGAAGGTTGGTTTGAATTTGGCACTTAACCCTAATCACCTTCTTTAAGCATGAAACATGAAAAACAAGATGTAGCTTCGAATTGTTGGGCAAAGATAACTGATAGGTGACTTGTCCCACAAGCTTGAGTATGGTATAAGGACCATAAAATTTGGGCGCTAGCTTCTGACAATGCTCGGCCTTGAGGGAAGTTTTCTTGTAAGGTTGGATTCGAAGAAACACCTGATCCCCTTCTACAAATTTACATTCAGAGCGACCTTGATCTGCTTGTTGCTTCATGCGATTCTGTGCCATGACCAAATTCTCTTTGAGGGTACAGAGAATAGCCTCTCGAGCTGTAAGTGTTAGGTCAACCGCCTGGACCTTTGAGGAACCTAGTAAGTATGATATAAATGAAGGTGGCTTCTGACCATATACTGCTTCAAAATGAGTCATGCGTGTAATTGTATGGTATGAAGTGTTGTACCACCATTCAGCTAGGGGTAACCATTGAGCCCATTGATTTTGATTTTTCAAGGAAAAACACCTCAAATATGTCTCCAAACACTTGTTGACAACTTCTGTTTGGCCATCAGTCTGGGGATGATAAGTTGTGGTGAGATGCAATTCGCTGCCTTGTATCTTGAATAGTTCTTGCCAAAAATTGATTGTGAAAGTTGGGCCGTGATTAGAAACAATAGAGTGCGGCATGCCATGAAGCTTGAAGACCTGATCCATGCAGATTTGAGCCACCATGGATGCTTTAAACAGGTGTTGAAGGGTGCAGAAATGAGCATACTTGGAAAGGCGATCAACAACCACCATGATGACATATTTATTTGTCGATTTGGGTAAGCCGGTAATAAAATCCATAGAGATATCCTTTCAAATAGCAGGTGGAATCAGGAGTAGTTGTAGTGTGCCCAACGATTTGACTGTTTCTCCCTTGTTGCATTGACACACATCACATTTAGCTACAAAATTACGAATGTCCTGTTTCATACCATCCCCAAAAAAGGAACGTTTGACCCTGTCATAGGTTTTGGTGAACCTGGAGTGCCCTGCTGTGGGTGTAGCATGAAGCTCAGAAAGTACCATGGATTTAAGATTTGATTGTTTACTTAAATACAAACAGCCTTTGTATCAAAATTCCTCATGGAGCCAAGAGTACCCTGGGGAAGCTGGATCCTTGGACTGCAATTGGAGGATCAACTACGAACTTTTGGGATCTTGTAGCCATTCCTAGTGAATGGCTTGGAGCCAATCTGGTACAATGAAAGAAAGAGAAAAAAGGGATCCTTCGTCTTCATATTTTTGGGAAAGTGCATCTACAACCACATTGTCTTTTCCTTTCTTATAAATGATCTCATAATCATATCCAAAGAGTTTAGTCACCCATTTTTGTTGTTCTGGGGAGAAAATGCGTTGTTCCATAAAGTACTTGAGGCTTTGATGGTCTGTATTAATTTGGAAAAGTTGCCCCAATAGATAGGGATGCCACAGATCGGCGACATGCAGAATAGCCAACATTTCCTTTTCATAGATGGATTTGCCTAGATTTCTTTCAGATAGTTGCTTGCTGGTAAAGGCCAAAGGTCAACCCTCTTGCATAAGGACAACACCAATTCCTTTCCTCGAGGCATCACATTCCAACACAAAGGTATTTGTGAAATCAGGAAGGGTGAGGACTGGAGTGGTGCACATGGCCATCTTCAAGGTTTGAAAAGCTTGAGCAGTGGCTGGAGTCCAAGTGAAAGACTTCTTTTTTAGGAGAGCACTGAGAGGTGTTGCAATCTTCCCATAATTCTTAACAAATTTGTGATAATACCCTGTTAAGCCTAGAAATCCATGCAAGCTCTTAAGAGTCTTTGGGTGAGGCCAGTCTTGCATAGCTTCAATCTTTTTAGGATCCACCCTGATGCCATCTTTTCCAACCAGATGACCCAAGTATTCTACTTCTGAGGTGCCAGAAGCACATTTAGACTGTTTTAGGAAAAGTTGGTGCTGAGAGAGTATATGGAGAACTCGATCCACATGAGAAATATGGTTTGTATAGGTTTTTCTATAGATGAGGATATCATCAAATAAAACCAAGACAAAATGGTGGAGAAAAGGATGGAAGACATGATTCATGAGGCTTTGGAAGGTGGAGGGGGCATTACACAAGCCAAAGGGCATGACCAAAAACTCATAGTGGCCCTCATGAGTTCTAAAGGAAGTCTTGGGAATGTCTACCTCTTTCATACGTATCTGGTGGTAGCCTGAACGAAGATCCAGTTTAGTGAATAATTGGACGCCACTCAATTCATCCAGGAGGTCATCAATGACAGGAATGGGGAATTTGTCTTTGATGGTAAGTTTGTTGAGGGTACGAAAGTCAGGACACATTCTCCAAGAACCTTATTTCTTTAGGACCATGACCATAGGAGATGAGTAGGGGCTCATACTAGGGTGGATAACACCTGCATTAAGGAGTTCCTGGACCATTTTCTCAATTTCATTTTTTTGGGAAAAGGGGTGATGATACGGACAGATATTGGGAGGAAGGCTTCCTGGTACAAGGGGAATTGAATGATCATGAAAACCATGGGAAGGAGGGAGGCCTTAGGGAGTGGAAAAGACCAATTGATGTTTAGAAAGGATATCTTGGAGGTCTTGCGGTACCGAGGGTGTCTATGTTGCTTGTATGGCATGGAGTTGGGCGATAACACCAGAATGACCCTTTTTGAGAATCTTTTCCATGCGATGGGAACTAATGATATTAGGTGAACCGGCGGTGATGCCTTGGAACTTATATTGGTGGCCCTCCTGGTTGAATTGCATGGTTAAGTCTTTAGAATCCATGAGAATGGGACCCAAAGTCCTTAGCCAGTCTGCACCCAACAAAATGTCACAACCTCCCATGTCGATAGAAAACATATGGGATTTCATATGGTAGCCACCAATTTGGAGATGCACATTTTCATAACGCCCTCCACATTTCATGGAACCATCATTGGCAATCATGATTTGGAAATTATTGACGGCATTGATGTAGCAATGGGTTTCTTGGGCAATGTGGATGAATAAAATTACAGGTGTTGCCACTATCAACCAGAATGATGACCTTCTGATGCTTGATGTAACCGATTATCTTGAGGGTTTGGGGAGTGGAGAAGCCACTGAGAGCATTGAGGGAAATGACTGGTTCTACTTCTGGAGGGTCTAAGGGAGGGGTTATGTCAGTGGATTCAGTTGACTCAGACATAGAGGGATTTTCTTCATCTTCTTCCGAAATCTCCTCGGAGATGGCCATAAAAAGTTTTTGTTCTTTACACTTGTGCCCTAGGAAGTATTTGTCATCACAGTTATAAAAAATGCCTTTGAGTTCACATTCAACTATTTCATCCCTGGTGAATTTTTGGATGTTTAGTGGAGCAGAGGGAGTAGTGGGATTTACTGGTTTAGGGCGAGGGATAAAGGAGGGTTTGTGGTTTTGATCATATATATCCTGTTGTTCTTCTTTATCTCTTTTGGTAGCCTCCACCCAACTCTTAGGCCAAGCCATGAGGACATGGGCCCGAATTTCACCTTGAGGCCGCTGATAAAACACTCTCAGAAAAAGGCATCAGACATGCCCTCTGTTCTAAAAGCCAGGCGCTCAAAGGAAGCTATAAAGTCTTCCACTATTCCTAATTGTTTCATCTTTGTCAAATGGCCCAAATGGTAGGTGTCAGTGTCAAAGCGTTCATAAAGATCTGCCACAAATTGTGTCCAAGCAATATACCTGTTAGTCCCTAAAGTTGCACTTGACTGTGAGAGGGCAAGCTAGGGCATCATCGAGTTATTGAAAAAGTGTTTTGAGGGTTTTTATGGTTTGGTTTTTGAATAAGGTGGTTGAAAACCGGCTCAAGGTAATAAATAAATGAGAAAATCAGAATAAGAACATAAAATATCCCATTGACTGGTTAAAAGGTAGTTACATAGATGGATTAAACAAATAAGGAAAATAGAAAATGAAGTTTTCAATATTTCAACTTCACACAAATTCTTATCTCAAAATATCATTAAGAAATAAGACCATCAACTTGAAATCAAAACTTGAAAATAATCACCACAACAAATTCTTTACCGTATTAATCAATAATCAAGAAAATAAATGCATTGCAGTTTGAATAATGAGATCAAGCATGAAGAAAGAAAAAAGAGTAGAAAAGAGTGTCTAACCATCCATATGCCTTTGATATTAAGTGTCAAATAGAATAATAATTCCTTACAAGGAGTTTCATAATAAGTCCTTTGGATCTCCATTTTTTCCCAAAATTACTGACTAAAACAAGAAATTATTTATTGTGAAATATCAGAAAATTAGGCCTCAAAGATCAATTTGAATCTCTTAAAATGTGATTGTTGTGTAAAAACCGAGAGATGTTTTTGTGAAGGGGAATGTTCACAATGAAAACCTCTTTTGGTTTCAACAAATTCATCTCCAGCTGTTTTGCAACCTCTCTTGAAGAAAAAGACTAAAACAGGTAAAAATAACAGAGTATTTCCTGTAGCTTTATCAGAAAATTAGGCCTTAAAGATCAACTCGAATCTCTTAAAATGTGACTGCTGTGTAAAAACCAAGAATTTGTTTTGTGAAGGGGAATGTACCCAACAAAAACCTCTTTTGGTTTCAACAAATTCCTCTCCAGCTGTTCTATAACCTCTCTTGAAGATAAAGGCTATAACAGGTAAAAAAACAGAGTATTTCCTATAGCTTTTCTGGTTTTGCAAAATAATAGCCTTTGTCATCAGAAAACACTCTTCATCTTTTGATGATCTGGTGGTTTCTCTTGTTACAGGTCCTATAGAGAATATAACAATTTGCTTACCTTATTTTAATGATTCTTTATGTACTGGGGACATTCTTGTCTTTCGTTTGACTTTAGCATCTTCAAAATGGTCTTCTTTTGTTTTTAAATCTGCCTCAGGAGGAATTTCATTTTTTGTTTCCCATTTGGGTCTCTTACCTCTGTTGATCCTCGTCACCCTGATATCAGCCATTTCTTATTTAACAGGGGTTTCATCAATTGAAATATTTTGTTTCTGTGTAACAGTCTTTTTTCCTTTGCCTTTCTTTTGTTTGTTGGACTGTGTGTTAGGGTTTAAAGACTGCATGAGCCAACTCCAAGGCTTCTATAATTCTCTCAAAGAAAACATAAATAAATTATTAATTAAGACTTGATGAAACATACTTCTCTTTGCATTGGTGGAGAGTGACTGCACTCTCTTTGACATCTTTGTCAAGATTTTGAGTAGAAAGTAAGGCAGCTTTAAGGGATAATCACCATTTAGATGCATTAATATCCTAATGTGGTAGATATAGAATAGTGAAAATCTACCTTCGCAGGTGATATACTTGTGGATAACGATCAGAGCAGTGTGTCATTTAGGTCTAATCCATCTGCGAGGAACTCCCCTTCTCCAATTCAGATTTTGCTTATCTGGAAGAAAGAATTGATTGACAAACTCTGTAACCGCATGCTCTTTCTTCCACCATATTTCTCCTCCAACCACCAATCTGCAAGCTTTAGCAATTGTCTATTATGTCACCAGCATCAACATATTCCTGATCTCCACCTCGTGACCATGAAAGTTCAGTGAAAACTCCATGGAGACCTATTCATCGTGACCTTGGAAGGTAGTGAGGAATTCAAACCAACCAACAACTCTAAATCTCTGAGCCATTTGAGGATAAGCTTCGAGGAGTTCAGCACCCACGGGTTCTAATCTGACTACATGTTCTCTCCTCTTAGGCACCATCAAAACAGAATGTTATGACTAGCATGATTCAGATTTTGAATTTTCCACCTGTAATCTGTTAGTATATAATTTTTCCTCTGAGCAAATACATGCGCCTAAAATTCAGCAAAATCAGACATAGAATGATAGGTTCAATATAATGATCGTTGAGAATTGAACGATTTGAAATGTGTCCTTTGCGGGTACAGAGAAATCCGATCATGTAACGGTTTGAATCACAAAATGATTCCAAATATATTGTGGGACACATGCGAACTCTCAAACCATGATCTGTATCATCATAATGAAATCTGGGTGACGGGCGCATATCAAGGCATAATTATATTTGCGCTACGGGAATAAGGCTATTCCCATAGCGCTATTAATGACTTAGCATAATTTGAAATTGTAAAGTTCAAACAGGCATATAAAGTGACACATCATTTAAAACCATGTCTTACAACTCCAAACTTAAATAAATTATTCAAAAAGCTAAAAATGTGAAACATAACAAACTGAAAACAAAGATTAAAATCAAATGAAAGAAAACAACGAAGTGCAGGTAGGGAGGGTTTAGGATTAGAGTTTCTCACTAAATCAAAAGCAAAATTAGAGACTAACACTGGCTCCTTCTGGGGGATGATTCTCTCCCTGTGAGGCATCAAGAACAAACAGACCACTGTGCCTTTTCCTCTGTGCATCCATGCAATGAAACCTGCAAAATTTTGTCTCTGCAAACATTCACATTTTTCTATGTTGTGCCTAGTCCATTGGGTTATGGAGTCAGTCAATATTATTCAAATCTGGCCCAAACTTCTGCAACTCTGCTCCTCATTTGAATCCAAAACTACCCCTGTAAATAGTGCTTTATATGCATTGGGCATGGAGTCTTTATTTCAAAACTGAAACCAAATTTTCTGCTGCAAACCAACAAATTGAAAAGAATCTCATACTTGATGGCGAGCTTATTCTTCTATCTATTCCTACTTCTAACCAATAAAAACTGGCTCATCATGTGACATCATGCTTCCAATGAAGCCATGACAACATCAAACCATTTACCAAAGCTCTTTCAACGCAGATAGAAATCATAGAAGAATTCTTTATGTGTAACAGAATTTTAATTTGTAATACATACCTACAACCCTCATCTGATTTAATTCCAAAAATAGCAAGGATAAAATATTTTGAGAAACATAAATCCACATAAATGGCTACCAGATGATAGAAAGAAGTAGATTGATAAATGAAAATGGTTACCTTTGCATGTTGCTTGATACTTCCATATACTAGTTTTGATTGTACATGACAAATGGGCAAAATGTTCTCATAAACCTGTTGATCAAATCTAGCATTTCCATATCTTGCCTCGTATATCTTTGTTTGATGAGCAACCTCTTGATTTTCCTCCTTAATCACATGTAACAACATATAATAGGAATCCACTTGAAGAAGTTGAGGAAACACCTCTTCTTCAACTATTTTTTCATTCAGATCTAAGACAACAGGTGCATCAGAAACAAAATCTAATTCATTCACAACTATGCAGTCATCTTTCCTATTATCAATTAGATTTGGAAAATATTCCTCAACAACGTGATTTTCATTCTTGCAATCAGAAGAAACATTTTCTTTCTGTTGAATATGCTTATCAAATTCATCACAACAATTTTCAAAAAGACTTTCAGCTGAAAAATCTTCTTTACAAAATATATTGAAAGCATTAGGAAAACTTGCCAATGAGTTAATACTTGAAGCTGGAAGAGATCTGCACCAGTGAAGGGATGCTCCCTTCAATGAATCTGAAAAGCTTGATCTTGACATCCTCATGCACAATTTGACGTTCATGAATAAACTCATGAAAATCTAGCAGATGCTCAGCCGAAACCTCCCAATCTTCGCCTTTAAATGTAGGAAGGCTACGTTCCCATTCAGCTCTGCTAGGAATTGGGTTTGGAAAAAAAATGACATCAGAAAAATCATAAAAATAAAACCTTTGAGCCAAAATGGCTTCCATGCTTGGATCCAGTGGAGTCGCCTATTAATCTTTAAATAGTGGAGTCTCCATGGTGAAAGATCTGCATTCATGTATCTTTCCCCTTCCTGTTCACCGTCAAGAAGTAGATCTGATCATTGTCATTCTCCCAGGGATAAATACTTCGTGTCTACATCCCCAACAATGACGCCAAAAGATGTTAGTCCCTAAAGTTGCACTTGACTATGAGAGGGCAAGCTAGGGCATCATTGAGTTATTGCAAAAGTGTTTTGAGGGTTTTTATGGTTTGGTTTTTGAATAAGGTGGTTGAAAACTAGCTCAAGGTAATAAAATAAACAAGAAAATCAGAATAAGAACAGAAAATATCCCATTGACTGGTTAAAAGGTAGTCACATAGATGGATTAAACAAATAAGGAAAATAGAAAATGAAGTTTTCAATTTGTCAGCTTCACAAAAATTCTTATCTCAAAATATCATTAAGAAATAAGAACATCAACCTGAAATCAAAACTTGAAAATAATCACCACAACAAATTCTTTATTGTATTAATCAATAATCAAGAAAACAAATGCATTGTAGTTTGAATAATGAGATCAAGCATGAAGAAAGAAAACATAGTAGAAAAGAGTGTCTAACCATACATATGCCTTTTCTATTAAGTTTCAAATAGAATAATAATGCCTTACAAGGAGTTTCAGAATAAGTCCTTTGGATCCCCAATTTTCCCCAAAATTACTAACTAAAACAGGAAATTATTTATTGTGAAATATCAGAAAATTAGGCCTCAAATATCAATTTGAATCTCATAAAATGTGATTTATTTGTAAAAAATGAGAGAGGTTTTTTTGAATGGTCATGTTCCCAACAAAAACCTCTTTTTGTTTCAACAAATTCATCTCCATCTGTTCTGCAACCTCTCTTGAAGAAAAAGACTAAAACAGGTAAAAATAACATAGTATTTCATGTAGTTTTATCAGAAAATTAGGCCTCAAAGATCAATTTGAATCTCTTAAAATGTGATTGTTGTGTAAATACTGAGAGAGGTTTTTGTGAAGGGGAATGTTCCCAAGAAAATCCTCTTTTGGTTTCAACAAATTCCTCTCTAGCTGTTCTATAACCTCTCTTCAAGATAAAGACTATAACAAGTAAAAAAACAGAGTATTTCCTGTAGCTTTTCTGGTTCTGCAAAATAATAGCTTTTGTCATCAGAAAACACTGCTTCAACTTTTGATGATCTGGTGGTTTCTCTTTTTATAGGTCCTGTAGAGAATATAACAATTTTCTTACCTTCTTTTAATGATTCTTTATGTACTAGGGACATTCTTGTCTTTCGTTTGACTTTAGCATCTTTAGAATGGTCTTCTTCTGTTTTTAAATCTGCCTCAAGAAGAATTTTGTTTTTTGTTTCCCATTTGGGTCTCTTACCTCTATTGGTGCTCATCACCCTGATATCAACCATTTCTTCTTTAACAGGGGTTTCATCAATTGAAATATTTTGTTTCTGTGTAACAGTCTTTTTTCCTTTGCCTTTCTTCTGTTTGTTGGACTATGTGTTAGGGTTTGAAGACGGCATGAGCCAGCTCTAGGGATTATGTAATTATCTCAATGAAGACATAACTAAAGTCTTAATTAAGACTTGATGAAACATATTGCTCTTTGCATTGGTGGAGAGTGATTGCACTCTCTTTGACATCTTTGTCAAGCTTTTGAGTAGAAGTAAGGCAGATTTAAGGGATAATCTCCATTTAGATGCATTAATATCCTAATGTGGTAGATATAGACTAGTGAAAATCTACCTTCGTAGGTGATATACCTATGTATAATGGTTAGAGAAGTGTGCCATTTAGGTCTAATCTAGTTGTGATGAACTCCCCTTCTCCAATTCGGATTTTGCTTATCTGGAAGTAGGAATTGATTGACAAATTCTGTAACCACATGCTCTTTCTTCCACCATCTTTCTCCTCCAACCACCAATCTTCAAGATTTATCAATTATCTATTCTATGACCAGCATCAACATCTTCCCGATCTCCACCTTGTGACCATCAAAGTTCAGTGCAAACTCCATGGAGACCTGTTCGTCGTGACCTTGGAAGTTAGTAAGGAATTCAAACCAACCAATATCTCTAAATCTCTGAGCCATCTGAGGATAAGCTTCGAGGAGTTCAACACCCTCGGGTTCTAATCTGACTACCTGTTCTCTCCTCTTAGTCGCCATAAAAAAAAAATGATATAACTATCATGATTCAAATTCTGAATTTTCCACCTGCAATCTGTTAGTATATAACTGTTCCTCTGAGCAAATACCTGGGCCTAAAATTCTGCAAAATCAGACATAGAATGATAGGTTCAATATAATGAATGTTGAGAATTGGATGATTTGAAATGAGTCCTTTGTGGGTACAGAGCAATCCAATTATGTAACGGTTTGAATCACAAAATGATTCCAAAGCTATTGTGGGACACATGCGAACTCTCAAACCACAATCTGTATCATCATAACGAAATCTGGGTGACAAGCACATATCAAGGCATGATTATTTTTGCGCTATGGGAATAAGGCTATTCCCGTAGCACTATTAATGACTTAGCATAATTTTAAATTGTAAAGTTCAAACAGGCATATAAAGTGACACATCATTTAAAACCATGTCTTACAACTCCAAACTTAAATAAATTATTCAAAAATCTAAAAATATGAAACATAACAAACTGAAAACAAAGATTAAAATCAAATGAAAGAAAACAATGAAGTGTAGGTAGGGAGGGTTTAGGATTAGAGTTTCTCACTAAATCAAAAGCAAAATTAGAGACTAGCAATACCCTTGACGAGAATTTTTTCTCCATTTCCACCATTGCCAACGTTCTTGATCTAGATGGAGAACACCATATCAGAGTTTGGCCAAGTCATCTATAATGTTGTATAAAGAGAAGTAATGTTCCATTTGGGTTACCCAACTAGTGGGGTCTGAGCCATCAAATTTGGTCACATCCACCCGCGAAAGGCATAGGTCACATTGAAAGTGATGGTTCTGCAAGGTATGGGAATGAGAGGAATGGTCACCTTCAGTATGTGAGGGTGAGGAAGAGGAAGGGTTATCTATAGTTATATGCAGTTTGGTGCAGAGTGCCGAAAAGACTGATTCAAGCTAGGTGGTGAGGTCTTGTTTGATTTCTCCCATTGAGGACTGCATGGTTGTATTGATGGCAACAACATTTGCACTGAGTTGTTTCACTTCTTGTTGGGTCTCAATGAGACCAGATTGCAAGGTGTTGAAGCGAGCTTCCAAGTCTTGGCTACGAGTATGGGCCATGAGGATGAGGGAATTGAAAAGGGGCTGGTGGGGTAAAAACATTTTTTCAAAAAAATGATATGGATGAATGTGATAAGGGCGAAGAGATGAATCCAATGGAATAGGTATGAAATAATGGTGAAAAAAATTCCAGACTTTTTTTTTTTTTACGGAGTTATACTCTGATCTGAAGAATACTGCAGAGAGGAAATGCCCAAATGCTTAACCAGAAATAAATGTGTATTTACTTGGCAACCCGAACATAGCTGCATGACAATAGATCTTGTCTGTTTTAATTTGTTTATGTTTCTACCCCCAAGGGTTAGGTATTCAAGGGTTCTACGGACAAGGGTTTTCCCTGTGCTATATCTCTCTGATATACGTGCGGTGTCCAATAGTAGTACTCGGCCCAATATCTCAGGGCACTAACTAAGGAGGATAGACCGTACCCTTAGCTATACTACCTGACTACACAGGTACTGGAGAGTATATTATTGAGTGTTGTTCCTGGTGACACTATAGCAGTCAGGCGGCCGATCAGTTTATCTAAAGAGGGCTTCAGGTAATCTAGGTCGATCCATACAAATGTGTTGTATGATGCGCTACCACTCGAAGGGGTACCAACAGGGATTACAAGGGTGGCCAACAGATGTGTGCTTAAGTGCCACTTGTATTTCTTATGTGTATGAATCCCTCAACCGCAGGTTTATGTGCGTAACGACAGATCTCTATGGCTTAAATACGTCAGAATATGTCTCTACCCTGAAAAAGATTTAACCCACATTTTCTACTGAGGAAAGTGCTATGATACCACTTGTAATATACCAGATATAAAATGTATGCAAAACAGAAATAAAATGCTAGTAATGGCAGAATAAGAGCATTATAACCAGAACATTCACCACTATAACACTGAAATGATATAAGAATAACAACAGAAATAACACTTTAAATCTGAAAGAAATGTTCACGAGTCTCTTCGAGGGGGAAACCTCCAGTTGAGCAGAGATATATTACAATAATATCCAATCTAGGGTTCTCATACCCTCGACTCCTATTTATACTAAAAATAAGCATCTAGAGGAAGATCCTTCTAGAAGCGGAAGCTTCTATTAGGTCTTCTTACATCCACCTTATTCTATTTTATTGAAAGGCCTTATTAATATTGACCTTTATTACATCTGAATATATTGTTCTACCTATGTGCGGGTTAGGGCCCTAACACAAAGTATTACATCTGGAAAATTAAAAATAAAATTGGTCACAAGGACAGGCGACAAAATCAGACATGGTGGCTATTGTACCTTTTACTACAAAAACTGGATCAAGCACTAATGGATTGGTTCAGGCTATGTCTCAAGTAAGCTTAGATATAGGGGAGATCAAGAGCCTTAAGGAGGTCATAGAAATGATGCAACAAGATATGAAAATGAAGGATGAAAATATGGCCCAATTCTAAAAGGAGAATCAATATTTGCAAGAAAGGGTGAACAAGATGAAGATGAGGTTGAAGGGAAAAGTATTGTTGCAAGGAGCTAAACATGTAATTTGGGATGTTGTTGCTGCTGAAGCTGCTAAGTTTAGGGTTTATCTGAAATTTATAAATGACAAAGACAACATGGCTATCACTATCCAACGAAGATGTATTGTTGTTAATGAGACATTGGCGAAAAAGTCCTCGGAATGGGCCCAAAATGCTATTAATTTGCTAAATTATGTCTCCACTGCTGATCTTCAGACCATTGGGGTAAAAGACAAAACTGCACTGATGATTTGGGCTAGGAGGATCATCGCTAAGAACAATTTCCTCAAGTCAGTTCAAACCAAAGCTGCGCAAATAGAAAAAAGTATACAAGAGTTTAAGGATACATTTGAACAATTGTTTATCAATGGCCTCCCATCATTTTGGGATGGTAAAGGGATATTATATGATCAAGATGAATACAATTCTCTCGTCACTCAGTGCATAATGGATCATTCCAAATTTAAAGGCCTGGAAGAGAACCTGAAGGGACCCAGTTTGGTGGAATATTTGGCTGTAGACTTAGAGATTTTGAACCAGTTTAAGATAGTAAATACTAGGTTTCCAACTATGTCTTATGCTACTTTCATTGATATGGAGATTCTGATAAAGGAAATGATGGATTACGAGATTCGTTATGACTGACAGTGGAAGGAGATCGTGTAGCTGGGTAGGACGAAATGCAGTTTTCCAGGGACCAGTAAGTAACCTCCATGTGTCACCAAACTAGCAAGCTCGACAAGAGATCAGAGCAAGACACATGGCGCAGAGGAAGCCCAACAGTTAGAGTGATCCATCCCTAGTTTATGAAATGTTTTTTGTTTAAATCATTGTAAATTGGTTCTCCTACCAAAATTGTTGGCTTGTGATTATTTTAGTCAGTTTTAGAAATTGAAGCGCTTTATTTTTATCCATTGTAATTGAACTGTATAAGTACTAGGAGTTTTGAATGAATTAATGTTGGTGGAAGTGAAAGGGCACCTTCTTAGTTGTTTTGAACTATATTGTAATTTTCTAGAGCTGAATTGAATACATATGCATAAGCTTTTGAAGTCTCTATGAAAAGATTCTAATGGTGGTGATATGAGTTTTGTCTTCTCTCATCGTATGTATTTCCTGTGTTCTTTATTTCCATTTGCATTGTCTTCTATTTAAATTGGATACATAAAAGCTCATAATTCATCTTGTGATGCTCTCGTCTTAAGAAATTTAAACTGTGTGAATTTCTTCTCAACTAATTTAGAATTCATTTCAGTAATTCTCTGATGCAATTATTTGTTTTCTCCTTATTCCTACACTCTTCTTAAACTCAATTTACAACTCATATTCATTTCCTCATTTAGCCTTTATCCTCTGGAGAGTTCTACCAGCCAGTCATTGTTTTCATTCACTTTCATAATTTTGACTCCATAGTGTCCCTCCCCTTCCTCGCCAACAACTTTATAAAACCCCCCAAAAAAAACCAAACCAAATCTAGCCATTGGTTGCCAAATATATATCAAGTGACATGAGAGAGCCCTCTCTAAGTTGAGAAGGTTAGTGCCCAGCTCTAAATTAGGTTGAAACAATTACCTCTATCATTTGCCTATCAACCAGAAAAAATTTACAGAGTGCTAACACTCCCAAAGGATGAAATCACAGAGAAGTTAATATTCTACTAATCATTCTTATGTTTTAATTTATCATGCTTTAAACCTTGAATTAGCCTTAAGAAATTCGACGTTTCGGCATTCAGGGTTTTCATTGTTTAGACATATTGAAACGCCCAAAGCGTGAAGCTCTGAAGCAACCTTAGTGATTTACTTATTTAACAATTTGGCGGCTCCACAACTCCGAAGAGATTAGGATCGTTTGATTAAATAAAAGGATTCATAAACGATGGACATTACGTGCGCCTTATTATTATTTAACCATGAATGAAATGGATTTAAAGTTCTAAATTTATTCTCTAGCTCATGATTTGGGAAAGATTATATTTTTGTGAAAGAGGAAAATAAAACTCAAAAGTTCAAAAATATATGTGTTCCAATATAGGCTCCATCTAGGGATCACGTCTCCCCGTGAGATGCAGAAGAACAGTAGATCAAGTGCCTTTATTGGGTAAATGGAGTCATTATTGCATTTCTGTGAAACACATTCAGAAAAGGATCATACTGAGAAAAAGAATTTCAATTGAAATTTAGAAAACCTGAAAACACATCGAATCATGACCTTCAGTTAGGATATTTGAAATTCCTCTTTCTTAAAACTGTATTTAGATTTTCTTAAGATAATCAAAGTAACTTTAGCCGAAATATCAAGATTTTATCGATTTTGTTCACATCAAGGTTAAGTATATGTGTCATATTTTATTTAGGGGATTCCTTGTCAGCTTAGAGTGTAAATCTTTGTCGAAAAGAGAACTAGCTACCAGAGCGCATTATATACATGTATAATAGCCTTGCAGATGTCATAGACATTGCTTCAATGCCAGTGAGCATGTTCAGTGCCTCGGTGAAGTTATATACATGTCCCATTGAATTTCCTTTCACCACTTCAATTTGCATTTTGCTAAGATGAGGGAAATCATTTAAATGAATTTCCTTTCATCATCTCTTCTGCCAAAATTGGGGCAATCAAATTTTGAATTTCCTTTCACCATTTGTCTTGGACTAGATGGGGGCAAACAAATTATGAATTTCCTTTCACCATCCGTCTTATTTTTTAATATTTTTGAAGTGGGGGAAATCAATTTGTATATATCATACAAGGGATGATATATTTTTATAATTTAGCATCGAAGGTCTTTCAACTCACTTTGATTTACTCTGGGCTAATCCTCTCTTGACATTCAAAACACCTTTGCCTACAAGGAAGTTATCACATGGAGCTTATAATTTCCAGGGTCTTTCCTTGAGTGAAACAAATCAGTTTAAAATATGATACAAGGGCTAAAGTAGTCAGGATTAGCCTAGACATACTTTCTCTCAGTTAAGACTGGAGGAATCATAAAATTTTCACCTACTCTTGTTTTGAAGGTCTAGTTTTTTAGGCTTCTCGAGTCAAGGAAAACTCTATCTTCGTGTGGAGATTTAAGGTCAGGTAGTGCAAAATCAAGACAGAATAAAAGCTTTCAGATATGATAGGTGGGAATAGAACGAAAGTCATAAATTTTGAAAGGGATATTATTTCCATTCAAACCTACTTCCTGATTAGCGAGCTTCTTCTATTCTTATTTTTCTTTCTTTTTTATTTCGTATTATTTTCACTTGATTCAGAGACTCAGAATTTTGGATATATATATATATTTTTTTCCATCTTTGATCAGGTGACCATTTTTACATGAGTAAAACCTTATTTAGAATTTATAAGAATTATTTTAGCATCCTAGTTTGAACAACAATGATCATAGAATTTCATACCTTGGATTTCATTTGTATTCTCAGACAAAAAACATTATTAATCTATCACCTGTTTCATGAAAAAACTAATTGTTTTGAAACACGATTGTTGGTTTCTGATACATCTTTATCCCTCGACTATTGGTAACTGTTCTATCTGAAAAATAAAAATGAGAAATGTCAAAACCCTTGCAGAAAAGGAAAGGTATGTGTTATTTGTTTTTATATTTCTATTTTTTATGAAATCAACAAAGCTAGTCTTATCTATAGTAAAAGTAAAACTTACCAAAGAAGTGAAAAACTGTAAATCAAAATAAGAAAACCAAACTGGTATATACAATGGTGATTTGGAATCTGATTATTGCATGAAGTGCTTTAGGTAGCACCCATTGATAGGGGCGTTAAGGATTTTCCCATCCAGGTTTTCTAATAAGAATGAATTATTTCCCTTGGAAGCTACGACCCTGAAAGGTCAACACCAGATGCGATCAAAATTGTCATTCTTTCCAGCATCCTCTTTCCTAGCATCCCATTTCAAAACTAGGTCTTCAGGAAGGAATTCCCTATATTTAGATTTTTTATCAAACATGGCTTTCATATTATCTTGATATCTTTGAAGTTTCTTATCCACCTCAGCCATATTTTGTTGGACTTCAACTAGCTGGTTTATTCTTCTAGTAATATCATTCAGCTCTTCCTTCACGTCTATCCAAATCTTCATCATGGGCAGAGTGATATTTATGGGGAGGACCATGTCAGCATGTTTGGAAAGGGGACATTCCGATTGATTTCTTAGTGCCAATGCGATTTTCCCACAAAGCGTATTTCAAATGAACATGCCAGGCTTTATTGTTTTTAGTCAGTACCTTTTTTATTATAGTGATTAATCTCTTATTCGATGACTTGGCTAATCCGTTTCCCTGAGGATAGTAGGATGTGGAATGCCCTATTATGATGTTGTACTTTTGACAAAAAATGACCATTTCCATGGATTTGAAAGCTTGGGCATTATCAGTAAATATCCTCCGAGGACAGTCGAATCTCGATAAAATGTTTTCTTCTAAGAAATTCATCACCACTGAGTCTGTAGCATTTCTTGTTGGAATGGCTTCCACCCATTTAGTGAAATAGTCTGTGGCAGTTAAAATCCATTTATGTTGTGCACTAGACTATGGATGGATATCGCCAATGAAATCTAGGCCCCATTGTTGGAATCGAGCTTCTGTTTTGACCAGAATTAAGGCTAATATGTGGAGATTTTGCTGGCCTAAGAATAGTTGACAGGAGTTACAGTCTCTGACTTCAGTATTCATGTCAATGAACAATTTCAGCCAATAGTATCCAACTCTCAGGATCTTGTAGATCGTTGCCCTCTGGGCGTGGTGTCCTCTACATACCTATCCATGAAATTCATTTATGACATTCTCCATTTCAGATTCTACTAAGCAACTAAGAAAAATGCCTAGAGGATCCTTCCAATATAGTTGGCTATCAATGATGCAATATTTTACCATGTGCATCTTCCACGTTCTTTCTTTGGAAGGAGTAATATCACTTGGGCACTGAAGAGTCGGGAAGTATGAAACAGTATCGTCATACCAAGCCAAGGAAGAAAAATTTCCATGGATGTGAGTCACAGGTGTATGATCATCAAATTCTTCTATATCTGGAAGGTCACCATAATTTTGCAAATGATTTATATCGAGTGCCCTGAAGTTAGATTTGACCAATAGTTTTTCCAAGCCTTGACCTTTGATAAGCTTGGTCGGTTTTACCTCAATATCAAATTCCTAGATATTGGCTAGCCATCGACCCCTTCTTCTGTCTATATCTGGTTGAACCAATATGTATTTAACATAGTTGGTTGGTACGTATGCAATTATTGTGGAATGCAGGATGTAGGTCCTGAAATCTTTGAGGGCCTTCACCATAGCGTATGCCTATTTTTCCAATATATCATATTTCAGTTTGGTGTCTCTGAGACTTTTTTTGAAAAATGCTATTGGTCATTCAAAACGTTCATCGTTCTTTTGTAAGAGCACAACTACGATAGTATGTTCAGATCGAATGAAAAAATCATGAACTCTTTCATGTAGTCTGAGTTGGCCAGCACCGATGGTTCTCCTATAAACTTCTTGATATGTTCGAAGGATGTTTTAGCTTCGGTTTTCCATTTGACTTCATTGTCCTTATTGAGCATATATGTAATCAATTTAATGATTTCAACAAAGTTTGGAATGAATCTTCTTAAAAAAATTATTTTTCCTAAAAACGACTGGATTTCCTTTCTGTTCTTAGGAATATTTATTGTATCTACAGCTTTAATTCTTTTAGGGTTGATTTTGATTCCTTCTCTAGATACTATATGGCCCAAGAGTTTACCTTCTTGCATTGAAAAATGATATTTCTTAGGGTTGAGTGACAAACCGAATTTTTGTCATTTCTCGAATGTTTGTTTGAGGTGTACCAGGTGCTCTGCATCTGACTTAGAAAAAATAGTTAAATCATCAAGATAAATGATGACAAACTTATCTCTCTGCCAAAAAAGGTGATGTACATTGCTTGTTGGAAAGTGGCCCCTGCGTTCATCAAAACGAATGGCATTTTTTCGTACATGAAAGTACCACATGGAGTGGTAAACGCATTTTTTTCTTTGTCATATTCATGGACCGCAATTTGATTGTAACCTGAAAAAACATCAATCATAGACATTATGTTAGCCTCGATCACTCTTTCCAGAATGTGGTCCATTTTAGGGAGTGGATAATTGTCTTTATGGGATGATCTGTTTAGATCCCTGAAATCCACGTAGAGTCTGATTTCACCATTCTTCTTCCTGACTGGAACCAAGTTGGCTACCCACTTAGCATACCTGAGTGGAACAATGATCTTTGTGTCAAGGATCTTTTTTACCTCGTTTTCTATCACAGACAGGAGTATAGGATTTATATATCTGAGTTTATGCCTAAAAGGTTTTATGCCCTGTTTCAAACGAATTTTGTGTTCGATGAAAATGGTATCATAATTTCTTAGTTCGTCATAAGACCAAGAGAATACATCCTTCTATTGTTTGAGTAACTCAGCATATTTACTTTTCATTTCAGGTGGAAGGTATTTATATATTTTGACCAGTTTAGGAGCTTCCTTAGTGCCTATATTACAATCCTCAACCTCTTCAGGTTGAGGCTGCAAGGTAGACTTTAGGGGTATATCATCATGATCAAATAATTTTTCTAGTTGAATCAGACCCTTTGGGATCTGATTGTTTTTCAACACCAACATGCGGTGATTAACAATATTATCTTGGAACTCTTGAGGATCTTCATCTTCCTGCATGATCCAAGTAGGGTCATTCTGATTTTCCTGATAAATGTGTGTTTCGAAAAATTCATCCACCATTTCTAGAAACTACTTGATCTGCTCATCATATTCAAAGACCCACCAGTGTTGAACATTGTTTGGTATTGAAGGCATGAGCCTCATTTCTATGTGATACTTTTTATCTTTAAGACTGTAGGTGGCATAAAAGTAGCAACCGCTTTTGCTAGGGAGTCATCTTGTTGATTTTGTATCTTGGAAATATGATGAATATTAAACGATGAGAAAAAAAATTCTATCAAATCCCAGGCGTAGTTTCTGTACGACCTTAGCCTTCGATGGTTGGCTTGATATTTTTTCCTTATCTGTTTTACAATTAGTTATGCATCGACGTAGACTATTAAATTTTCAATTTTCAACTTCCTGGAAGCTTCTAATCCTAAGACCAAAGCTTCATACTCACATACATTATTGGTATAGTCAATGTGCCACTATAAATTGTATGAGAAAGGAATAATGAATTCATCTCTGCGTGCTACAAACAACACCCTAGCTCCTGCTCCTTCCCAAGACGAAGCATCGTCAAAAAACATTTTCCAAACTCCTATACTATTTACATTTTTGTTTGTTTTTTCGATATTTTTGTTTTCTTCTTCTGTACATTTGTTAAAACCATCATCAAATGATAATATACAGTTTCCTAGATCCTGATCTATGACATAAATCGGATAATTATTTGGGTTCTGTGGGTCACTTACAGTATATTCCAATCTTGTTTATCTGTATAGACAGGTGAACTATCCATCAAAAATTGGGATCGTAGCATACGTCACATCCAATTGAAGTGATCCTCCAAGTTTAGCACCCCAAGACCTAGATAACAACATGACATACTTCGCACGAACATCAACAATAACTACATCCATGAGAATACTCTTCACAGGGATCTGTGCAAGATTAACCACCAAATATTTAATCATACCAAGACATTTAACTTTTATTGAATCAAAAGAATATAGATCTCGGTATGGTCTAGTAACATCAAGACCCAATTTTTCCATAATAACTTTGGGCATTAAGTTGTGGGAGGCTCCAGAATCCAACATATAGTTATGGAGTAGGTGATCATGCACAGTCAGTGTAATATAAAAAGGAGCAATAGGGTCTTTAGAATTTTTGATATGCGGACCAAACATTATAGTAGGTTTATCATATTCTAAATTAATAACATCCGCATGACTTTCAACATCTGAGAAATTTATCATTTTGGCAATTTGTTTTCTATACATCGGATTTTTTGCTAATTCGACCAGGGGCACAAGAATTTTGATTTTATTAATTTCATTTTCCAGGTTGAAACTTCCAATCGGATTTTCATCCTCTCTATTTGGGATCTTTGTTTCTCTTTTTTATGGTCTATTGGTTTGTGTTTCTTTTGTTTCGACTGTCTTTGTCTTGGTAGCTTGCATTTCAACTGTTTTTGTTTTGGCAGCTTGTGTTTCAACTGTTTTTGTTTTGGCAGCTTACGTTTCAGTGGATGGTTGAGCTACCTCATTTTTTTTACTTCTCGACAAGATCTTCCTCGATAGAGCAGTCATATAATTTTTATCTCTAGGACTTAAATTATATTTTTGTTGAAGTTCGGCCATTATAGAGTCAGTGATTCCTTGATAATTAGACTCTCCCAGATTATTTATGCTTTCCTCATTCCAGAAAAGAGGTTCTTGGTCTAAATATCTTTCATAATCCTAGTTGGTTAGGTGAGGTTCTCATTCCTCATCACTGAGATTGTTTATATCATCATCTAGCCCTTCATAGTATTGCATGTCACCACTTTGCATGAATTTTTCTGTTTTAAAAATGGTTTTGATTTTATGATCCTCGTTTTTTACTGGTCTCTGTTGGATCTAGGGATTGGGATTCCTTTTGAAATCTCTACTAGAAAAAGGATCAGGTTTATCTTGGTCCAGTTCCATTCTGCAGATTTTGTTTGATAACTCTTTGATTATCTTAGCCATGTCGTCCATTTTTTCCTCCGTGAGCCTCCCAGATCTGGAAGCTCTAGCGTGTTCCCTGAAGTGTTTAGTTTCTTTGGTTCCTGTTTCAAAATTATCTTTTAGTTTACCCGATGCCATCATGTTCGACTCAATTTCAATGGCATCGTCCTGCATTCTTGTGAGGTCAACAGATCTTCTTTCCCTGAAAAGTAGGGCAAAGTCGGGCTCGAAAGCCCCTGTGAAAGTCACCTTAGCTACGGGCTGAGAAGGTTTAAATTCTGTTGGGATCTTATGATAGAGTTTATTAAACCTTTGGGTGAATTCCAGGACTGACTCATAATTATTTTTCCTCAGAGCCCTAAATTCCATTAGATAGTAAAAATGATCTTTCTTCTCTCCCCACTACCTTAAAAGGAATTTTCTAGCGAGTCATAAGATTCTATAGAACTTACTGGGAACCCTTGAAACTAGAGTCTTACTTGACCTTCAAAATTTTGCACCAAAAGTCTCGAATAAACATCCTCATGCTCAATGCTGAGGATATCAGTGAATTGGTCAAAAACGTTTATGTGCTCTGTAGCAGTCAAATCCCCTTCTCCCGTGAATTTTGACAAGTTATTCATATAATTTTATGGTAAATCATGAAGGACAAGGGGAAGGACTAAAGGATCATATCTAGCTGCCACTTTGTCAAAAATCCTAGGAGGCAGAGGTGGTGGTCCTTGACCACCTCCTCCAGCTGCAGCCATTTAATGTCGAGGGGATGAACTTCGGGAGTTAAAAAGAGGGTTTTCATAAACTTGTAGTGACCCTTCAGTTACCTCAGGATGAGGAGAATGGGGTTTGAGAAACATACCAGTAGGAGACAAAAAATCTGAAAAGGGGGGAAAAGGGAAATGAGGGCTGGGTTCTTCAAACTTACAGGATATATAAACAGGAGAACCAATAGGAGTTGAATCAGGGTACGAGATATACTCCTTAGAGTTTCATGGAATCGAAACCTTTACTTTGGGTACCAGTGAAATATCTAATGAAGCAGGTATCGAAAGGGATCCCTTACCTTTACTATTAAAGGGGGAAGTCAAATCAGTCTCAGCTTTTACCTCAAGTAAAACCAATTCGGGGTTTATAATTTCGGCTTCAAGTTTATTAGTTGATGTATCTTCCAAGTGGCTTTGTGTGTAACCTTATTGTGAGATTGACTGTTCAAGTGGAACCTTAGCATTAGTTTGCACATTTTTGGGTTGGTAAACCTTACTTGTGGATGCAACAGTCTACTTGAGGTATACCCTTGGTTTTAATAGGTTTTCAAGATCAACTACATGCATAGTCTATTGATCGTCTAGGTTCTTCCTGGTATTCTTTCTACTGAATGTCCGTTTATCTGTAGTGGAGTCACCAAGTGAAAGATAAAATAATTAATACAGTATTCAATCCTTGTTCACTATCAAATATAGAATATTACCTTGGTGTTTCTCCCAGGGAAAAATAACTTCGTTTCTCCGTCCCCAGCAACGACGCTAAAATGATGTTGTTCCTGAGATTAAACATAAGGCTTAAAGAATAATGTCAGGCATAAAAAATATAAAGGGATGTTTTTGAAAGGTGATTTTTCTTCCATTATTTATATAATAATCAATCCTCAAATGAAAATAATGACAGAACAGGATAGAGGCCATAATTTGTTGTCTTAGTCGATTTATAAAATCAAATGATGTGAGGGAAACTTAAAAAACTATTAAACAAAATAAGGCATCAACGCAAGATGAATATTACCTGTCTCACAATAGAATAAATTAAAGAATTCACCGTTGTAAGGATATGAGATATAGTAATCCAAGTAGCTCACAAGTCTTGTATTTACTTATAACAAATATAGAGAAAAAAATGTTTTCTTATCAAACAACCGATAAAATATGACTATAGTAGTAGTAGTATTAAATTGCAATCACTCTCTTATCAAGGAATGACATAAGGAAAAAATGAAATATGGAATACAAGAGGAAAACATAACTCAAATTGCACAAAAATTGGAATCCCTGTCTGCACTTGTATTAATTCTCACAAAGGGGGAGTTTTTTCTTATTACATATGGTAAGAGGTAGCCCTATGCAGATCTTGAATCTGTGTATTTATACAAAATTTTCCACAACTCAAAACGGTTGGAATTCTTACAATATCTAAGTATGTCTAAAATGAAACGACAGGGTGTGAAAACCGATGTGCCTAACTGTCATTCTCTTATGTCTCTTCACCTGCTGTGAGAAATGCTTCTTCAGAGAAAGAAGGCTAATTGGATGAGTACCTCTGCATGGTTCATCAATAGATGGATAAATGATGTAGGAAAAGTAATCGTCTGTGAAAAATTGAAACTGTAATGGAGGTAAGTGAGGTAACCGATATAGAAGGCGTGACAGGTTGGGGGGATAATGAGATACATGCCGTGGATGACAGGTGTTATAACTGATGAGAGTAACACATGTCTGAACTGATTATTGCCACATATTTGACACTTCAGAGCTCAGGGATGGTCTATACGCAGAGCTAGAGTTCTAACGCAGACGATGACCATTGATCCGAGGAGGACACGGGGCAAGGATTTATGAACTCTGGAAGAAACTACTTTAGATGAAAATGGGAGCGGAGAAATTGAAACTTCCAAAGCCCATATTTATGAAGTGAATATTGATCATTTGTCCTTGAGGATGCATGGCGCCTGATCTACAACTTTGGGTTTTCTATCTGATGTTTGACCTCGCGCAGTTTTGGCATGTTAAATACCCGCGAGCTGTTGATTTCCATGATCCATTAAGATCTGATTGTTGATCTTAGAAGATTGAAATAAGCACCTAGATTTAAATTGAATTCACATCCCTTGGTCGTATATGGTGATAACGATTGGATAAATATCTCCACAAAATCTTCTTATGGGGAGGTGCTGCGTTGGTCGGGAGGTGACGTGTATTTAGAGTGGAAGATAAGTGGCAATGGATGATAGGTTTTCCATTTTGTAGGGGTGTGGAAAAATGGTTTTGAGGTAACCCTCTTTTCATCCCGCAATACATCTGGTGATACCACGTAACCCTGAGATAAAACCACGGTTTAAATTGCGGGACCACCTCACAAAATTAAGTCTCGTGCAACTCCGCGCCCTGCAATTTCCCTTGATCGTTGATCTAGGAGAGAGAGATAAGCCATCAGATCTCACAAAGTAAGATAAGTGCCTGAAGTTTTAGCTAAGGTCACATCTCTCAATCACATGTAGAGGAATCTTCATGCAATTCTTGTTCGTCGATCTGAGCGGGGGACACCTGTCAGATGATCTTTGTATTTGACTAGTTCGTATTCTATGGGAGGAAAGCAGTGTTGAGTAGAGAAATCCTAAAGATATAAAGTCCATCGTGATTGTTGATGGAAGTGGAAACATGGCACCAAATCTCCTATTTCGGCAATAACTACTTCAGAATAAATCCAAATGTCTGAGGTGAGAATTCTCGAAGTCCCGAAGTAAATCTCCACCATTGAACTGAAAGGACACGCGGCATGAGATCCTGCACTTCGGGGATAATTGTTTCAGAAGGTTTTCGATGTTGTGAAGCAAGGATTCCCGAAGTCTCGAAGCCTGGATTCCTGAAGCCCTGAAGCCTGAATTTTCGAAATAAATCTCCACCATTGAACTCAAAGGACACGTGGCATCATATCTTCAAATTCAGAGATTTAGCGCTCTGGTGATTTTGAATCCCCCTTTCTGTCTATTTACCCCTTTCTCTACTATATTTTGTCTTTTCGCCTAGTTTATCAGACTCTCGAATCATTTCGGTATTCCATTAAGTTCTGATGGCGCCATTAACCTTCCCAAAAAAAAAGAATTCTATAAGTTTTTCGCATTGATGAAAAATAAAAAATAATCATTCCAATCATTAACTCTAACCAATCATAAACGTTATTAACAATTTGGCGGTTTGACTTTCAGAGGTTTTGAATGTAAGAGGGTAGAGATCTACCGAAGTCCGAAATCACGGAGAAGTTAATCTTCTATTAATCATTCTTATGTTTTAATTTATCATTCTTTAAACCTTGAATTATGCTTAAGAACTTTGGTGTTTCAACGTTCGGGGTTTTCATTTTTTAGACATATTGAAATGCCCGAAGTGCGAAGCTCTGAAGTGACCTCAGTGATGTTGATACTGAGAGGGGGTGAATCAATATCAAGTACAATTTAAAACCTTTTTCAACTTATACTTAAACCATTCAACTATATCCAATGAGCAATGAACAATAGTATAAGAGTTACACCAATACACCATAATACACCATGCACAATATATGAGAAATAATCAATAGTTTATTGTTCAAGGGAAGTAATGACTTCCAAAGGTAGCTACAGATTCCAAATCTAAAGGGAGGGATAAAACTCCAAGAGGAAGATACAATCCTCCAATATCAAGAGAGAGTTGAACTCTCCATCCCTGCCCCTTCCTTCCACCTGTTGGAGCCGCCCTTGTTTTTTAACCCGTCACAATTTTTGTTTCAATGCTGGAAATCATAAGATGGTTCTCTTTGCCCCTCCGAGAGATCAATGATCTCTAAGAGGTTGAGCACGCAAGCAGCTAAAATTTTTCTACCCTCGAAACAAGTCCTACATTTCGTAAGAATGTTCCCTCTTTTGGTTCTACTTCGAGATCTCACAGGTCAGATACTATAACTCACGATTTCATACGTCCCGAGTCACGAAACGGTGAGGTCGTTTTAATCTCTCACTCAAGACAGTGACTAGGGTAGAATTTTTTAACTCATGTTTAGACATCGTCGGGGATTCGCGTCTCGGCGTTCGCCAAACCCAAATTTTTATTTTTACAGCCCCAAGAGCCGAGAACACGAGGTCCTTTCGGGATAACCCTGGTCAAGGATTAAAGGCAAAAAAGATAACCGTGGTTAAGATTTGTTCTCGGCGTTTCACCACTCGGCACACTCATTTTCGAAAGTTACGACGTCTAAAACCCTGACTCGCGAAGTCGCGATGTAATTATAACATGATTAATTAAGCACTTAATCCAAGATTACCTTCCCCTAAATTAAGCCTTGTTATCGCAGTCTCGCAGTTTCACAACTCGGCATATAAATCTCCCAGAAACTTATCTTCGAAGTTCCGAGTTGCGATACGACGAATAAAACGATTATAAAATTAATTATGCCTCAAATCGCGATTACCTTTAATTAAACCAAACTCGGTCCTCGCGGTCTCGGGAGTTGGAAACTCAAAATGTTAACAGAAAATTTATGAGATAAAAAATAGCGAGAAATTTATTAACATGGACAGATTTGGATTAATTAAGTTAAATCAAGACTTATCCCGAGTTTTGATGCTTGTATGATTCTTGAAGGAGCATTTTCACTCCATACGCCAACTGACTTTTAAACCGCCAAAATTTATGACATTAATGGGAAAATAGGGTAAATCTATGTGTAAGATTGGATTTTTACGACATAAATTTATTTCTAATTTCGAATTGACAGGCTTGTTTTCAAAGGTACCGTTTTTTCAAATATATGCAAGAGCTGCGTTTCATTATGCATTTTTCATAGCACACGGAGCTCATCACTTCTGAGTAAACTAAATTCTGTATGTATACGCAGTTCTATCGCAGAAGAGCTAAAACACAAGCTTCAGCTATGGCTCCGCGGAAAGAAGTAAAGGCGAATGTTGAGGTCGCAGGAAAAGGCTTGGATAACGTCTCTGATACTTCACCCGAAGTGTCAATTCGGTCCCAAACTGGTCATTTGTTTCAGACATTCTGCAGTCACAATTGGTAGATTATTCAGACGACTCCGACGGAAATGAAAAAGATGATCTCAACACCAAATATAAGATAGTCGTCCAATCCAGTATGCATAGAGTAGCATCAAGACCACGGTTTCTCCCATATTATGACATGATCCGATGGGCGTTGGATCACGTAGACATACCGACCAGGACTATCATGAATGGGCAATGAGTCACTGACGGGACTTTTAGGCCAAAGCATATGCAAACCATGTATAAGCTCCTGACGACGTCTGACTACACATACGACGTTGAGTTCCTGGAGGAATTCAAAGAAAAGGAGTGCATCCAATATGATAAAACCATGCCAGGTTTGATAAAGGATTGGGTTTCGCGTGCCGCGAAGTTTAGGGCTAATGACCAAGGTGTTTATTCAATCGCCTCGTTGGAGCCACAGTATAAATATGTGGCCATGATGACATGTCGGCTATATGGGAGAGAGGACACATCGCATTTTCTCCTTGCATGGGTGCCTCTAATGTTTCGGGCCACAGAAGGTTGCTCTTTTAATTGGGAAAAGATACTTTCAGAGAGTTTGGCCAACCGGGTCACAGAGTACCGGGAGCAGAAAGAAAATGGGAGGCCATCCTCATTCTTCATGTCCGCATATATTATGGATGCGATATGTTCCATGACACCTTTCCCATTGATGAGATGGGGTTGGAATCCAGCCCAAGAGAAACCCATACATGTATATCATGACAAACTATGGGAGAACAAAGAAGAAAAGTTCACATATGAAATTTTTAACTGGGTGATGGTGCTACTGCATATCGCCATTTTTGGGCACCCACCACCTCGTATCTCGGACAACATTGCAACAAATCTGAGTGGCATAGCGGATTGGTACATGGAGGCAGAGTTTTCATACTTCAGAGTTTTCGGGGCTTCTGTTCCCCCTCATGCGCTGCCATTGTTCATTCCTGACAAGCTATCTTGTCGCGAGGTCGCCCGGTAGACGGTAATTGGCGGGGTGAGTAAAGAACTGAAAGGGTACTCAAATAAGGTATGGCCTTCTTTTCCCATTCGGATGAATTCTTATTCTTTGTTAGATTTCGGGCATGCCAAAGCTGAGGCTGCAGCCCTAGAAGACCTAAGTTTGGTCTCCATCGAATATAAGAAACATGATCCACAGAGGGTTGTGAGCAACCATTTAGCTAATTGTGGGCTCAAGAGATTTGAGCATGAAAATTCACCCCCGGATGACATTTTCCGAGGGGCGAGGTCTTATGAAGAATTGCTAGCCTGGATCCAATCCTTAGCACCCGAAGACACAGCCTTTGTATTGACATTCTAGGAACATAGACAAAGTTGTCTCCCCGTTGTGTTGGGAGGTGGGGGTCCGGGTGTTTTCGAGATGAAACAGAAGGATGCTGAAGGTTCTGAAGATGCAATTCCTGACCTTGGAAAACACCAGGAGGGGGAACAAATGAGGAATCCCGAAGCAGAGGTAAAGACTCCGGACCTGCCAAGGAAAAAGAATCCGGAGGCTGAGGTAAAAATTCCAGACCCTCCAAGGAAACAGAAGCCGGAGACTGAGACAAAGACTCCAGGACCGCCAAAGAAGAAGAATTCTGTCAATACTCCAAGAGAATCGGCAAAACAAATCAGAGAACCCATCACCTCGGTCACACCCTTGCAGTCAACACAGGGAAATGTCGGCAAGGGATGGATATTTAATGAAGAACTGAGGCCCATAAGAGTAGAAGAACTCCCTCCGAATCAATGCTTCTTTGATAAGAAGAGGAAGGTTGTAGTGAAAAGAGAGTTCTATCAAGAAGGAGGGTCTACTGCGAAAAAATATAAAATCATGACCGATGGAAAAGATAAGAAAAGTGACCAACTCACCACTGAAATCACAGGAACACTGGGAGCGTATGCTTCGGCAAATCAATTCTCAGTTGGACTTTTGAAGAACCAACTGAAAAGGAAGAATCGCCTAATCAGGACCCTCGAGGCTAGATTGGCTACAGCCGCGGAGAACGCTAAAGGTCAAGCTAGCATGGAAATAGAACAGGCCAGAGTGGCTGACAAAGATGAAATAGAGGTGCTCAAGGCCAAGCTTGAGCAAGCACAGTTGGTGGTCCGAGATGGTCGAGCGCAGGCGAGCCAACAGAGAATTCTGATTGAACAGTTGCAGGCTCGGGTAGAGATCGCCGAGAACAGAGCGATAGACATCGGGATATTTGAATCCCAAGCTAGCAAGATTCGGAGCAGAATCTTTTCGCACAGCAGAATTTGCTCGCCAAGGTGGGAATGATCCGAGAAAACTATCTGTTGATAAATCAGGTTTCTGAGAACCTACCGGCCAGAGAAAGGGACGCAGGAGCGGCTCGGTTCGCTTTCCAGGAAGCATTAATAGCCATGAACAACCAGGTTTCGGCGGGTACTCCCAGGTTCACCACTTTGGAGCAAACCCGGGGGAATATTTTGTTGAAGGACTGGGAGCACAACATCGCCTTGGGCAAGGAACAAACCCAAAAGGTAACCAACTCCCTCGAAGAAGATTTTAATTATATAGACGGCGAGTTGTTGAGCATTGACAGCAGAGGAAATGCGGAAGCATTGATGCAAATGAATGTAGAACAGATCTCACTTGATCTGAAAGATAAGGAAGAAAGAGATTTGGCTGATATCTCTCAGATGAATATGGTGGACATAGTCCAAGTTGATAAGTACATGATCAAACCCGGCGTGCAACTAAGTTCCCTCGACATCATCGATTCACAAATGGAGGACAAGTTGCAGTAGTTAGCCCGAGAATGTTACCTCGTCGAGGCCAGCTGTCAAGCAGAACCATCACGGCTCATATCCCAGCTAGTGGAAATATGCATCGCCTACACCGAGTCCGCGCGACGGCAAACACCTGGCACCAAGTGAAGACGGAGTAGGCGAAATGGAGCGATTGCTCTCTTCTCGGTCATAACCAAAATTTTGCGACTGTTGAGATTCTATCCATTTTGTAAAAAATTGTATAAATATATCCCAGAAACAAATAAATAGGGATGGACTTTTTTGAGTCGTTTGTAATAGAGTTTTTACATTGTGAGTTAATACAAGCAGATATGGAGATTCTCAATTCCGTCACTTCTGTATTACAAGTTTGCTTCTCTGTATCTCTTTTTTTCATTTCAATTCATATTCATAATTGATGTGCTTTGTTATACTTTAGTACGAACACTACTATAACGAATGAATTTGGGTTTTCTGTAATTGTTTATTGTCTTTCCTCTGCACCAGCTATCAGCTGTGTAAGACCAATCTGCATTTTTGAAATTCGACATGTATTCTTTGTTACATCATTTATTTCCTAACTAATTTCCTCTTCTGTTATATGTGAGATCTCTTTTCGAAAGGAGCCTCGCGTAATATACAGCTAAATGTTTTTCTCTCATTTCACACCTTTTATTAAAATATAATACAGTTACGGGAACGAGCCCTAGATTTGCATCCATATTTCAATTATGCAACCGTAAGTTCTCTTTTATAAGACTAAACTAAGACAACACTTAACCTTTCCCAAATTTCTTCTTACCTGTGATGTTCCCCCATGACAATTCCTGTACCAACTCAACCTAATGTCGAACCTGGACTATTAAACCAAACACACATTTCCTTAAACCTCTTCGATACTATCCTTAAAACGGAAACTAACCGAGCCGAGCTTGAACAATCATGGGCATCCATTGAACGAGACATAACTATCCAGGAACAATTCGAAGCCAGACAACGCCAACGAAGAAATCTCCCTTAGTTCCCTTCTTCGAATATTGTCGTTTCTCCCTTCTCCATCTTTTAACCTTTTTCGGATTCCTTGACACTATACTTTTGAGCCTTAAGTACAGACTCAGGAACAACATCTTTCTGGCACCGTTGCCGGGGACCGAAGTTACAAAATCTTTTTCCCTGGGAAAACAACAATTGTTTTTCGTTGAAAGTGTTACTCTTTGATAGTGAACAAAGAGTACACACCTTTTAAGGATTTTTATGTTTCACTTGGTGACTCCATGAAGAAATAAGTTGGCATTCGTTCGAAGGAATACCAGACAAAACCCAGATGGTGAGAATATTACTCCCATTACCGATCCCGAAAAAATTCTAAAGGCGAGAGGCTCTTTTAAGCCAACCGCTGCAGTTTACCAACTTGAAATCCCATCACTGAGGGCTGAGATTCCTTCCGAACCTTCAACTTCGCTCATTCCTCGCGTTCCTTATCCTTCGTCACCAGACTTTCCTCTTCGCGAAGAAAATAAAGATTCCTTTTTATTTTCCAAAACCCCCTGTATAACTCCCCACAAACAATGATGGCAGCTGCTGGAGGAGGAGGTGGAGGGTTTATTGGAGAAGGCGAAGGGTTTATCGGAGGAGGAGGGGGAGGTGTATCTCTAGGAGGAGGTGGAGGCGTCCCTCTAGGAGGAGGTGGAGGTCAAGGACCTGCCCCCCATCCCAGAGTTTTGGCGAAAGTCGCAGCGAGATACGCCCCATTAGTATTTCCCGTCCCCCTACACAATCTTCCAGAAAACTATATAAAGAATTTACTGAAATTCACCGGGGAGGGAGATCTGACCGCTGCTGAACATATTAATTTTTTCGACCAATTCACAGATCTCTGCGGTATCGAGCACGAGGATGTATAGTCGAGACTCCTTGTCCAAAATTTTGAAGGTCAAGTCCGAACTTGGTTTCGGAGCCTACCCGCAGCTTCTATCTCGTCATATGATGCTTTGGAAGATGCTTTCCTCAGACAATGGGGCGAGCGAAAAGACCATCTCTATTATCTAACTGAATTTGGGTCTTTGAAGAAAAAGAACTCAGAAACAGTCATGGAATTCATTCTGAGATTCAACAAACTGTACAATAAAATCTCAGTTGAAGTCAAGCCATCTCAACCTGCGGCCAAAGTGACCTTCGTCGGAGCTTTTGAGCCGGATTTCGCACTACTTTTGCGAGAGAGAAGGGTAGCCACCTTGAACCATATGCAGGATGATGAGGTAGAGATAGAATCTAATATGATGGCTTCGAGTAAACATAAGGCTAGAGTAGAGACTGGAAACCGAGAGACCAAACGCTTTAGAGAATAGGCTGGCCCTTCAGGGTCCAATAGATCCTCAGACGATAGGGTGGATGATATGGCTAGAGTGATTAAAGAGTTGTCAAATAAAATAGCCCGGATGGAACTTGAATAGGCCAAGGCTGAATCTTACCCCAAAAAAGATTTCAGGAAAAATCAAAACCCTCCTAATCAACAAAGACAAATAAAAAAGGAGGATAAAAAAATACAAGCTCCCTTGAAGAATAAAATTTTTATAGGAGCTAACGACTTTCAAGACTTCGAGGATTCAGATAATGATGTCACAAACTTCGGTGATGACTATAGTCAACCATATCTGACTCGCGAAGACTAAAAAAAGTCTCTAAATACGCTAAAGCCATCGAATGAGAGTGAGGAGGTTGATCATACCGAGATCTGTGAATCTCAATCAGAAACTGAGATAATGATGGCTGATTTTCAACCAAAGTACAATCTAAGGTCTAAAAGTAAGCCCACCTCCATGACTCAACCCAAGAAAATCCTTCAAAGAGGCCAAGCTTATGAGCCTCCTTCGGACGAGACCCCATTACCCAACAACAAAACTAGAAGAGTAAGCACTCAAGATTCCGAGGTGGAGAAAGTTGGGACTCAAACACAGGAAACCGAATCCGTAAATAAAGCTACGTCTTCAACTAGGACCATGAATGATAAATCTATCCAGAAAAATAAGTCAGAAAGGAAGAATTCGGAAGTCTCAACCGGAGAAACACACAAGGTAAGCGGAGCTTTTACTTTTGAAAATGAGTTAAACAAAATTAAGATACCAATCCCTTTGGTGGAATTAGCGAAAAACCCCGTTTATCGCAAACAAATTACCAAAATGATAGGTGTCTCTGAACTAGAAATCCAGTCCGATGTCATAAACTTGGAAGATGATAGACCTAACATCACTTTTGATCCCCATTTTGAAGGGTCCAAAGACAACATCGCTCCCTTTTATATCACCCTGAACATATATGACCAGTTGCTGCATAATTGTATGTTAGACTCTGGAGCTTCCCATAATGTTATGCCCAAGATTATAATGGAGAAGTTGGGTCTCCAGATCACAATACCTTATGAAAATCTGTACTCTTTTGATTCGAGGAAGGTTAAATGCATGGGGATGATAAAGGATCTGGTAGTCACCCTGGCGCAGGTCCCGGTTAAGAGTATCCTGATGGATGTGGTTATCGCAGATATCCCCCCTAAGTATGGCATGCTATTATCTAGGTCATGGCGAGACAAGTTTGGGGGTTCTCTTTAGTTAGACATGACTTATGCCACAATCCCTATGTTCGGTGGTCAGTTCACTCGTTTATACAGAGAAACAAGATTAGCATATACGGTCAGTGACCCTCAAAACCCGCACAACTTCCCCATTTACATTGCAGACCAAGACCTGGGAAATTTCATCTTGTCTTTTGATGATGGTATGGATGGTTGCCTTGAGGAAATCGATACAAAGAAAGAAGAGTCAAACCCCATGACAGAAGAGCTGTGTAATACTGGCGTCTGGAAAATGTATTTTGACGGTGCTTCGTCTTCTGAAGGGGCAGGTGCTGGAGTACTTTTGGTGGCACTTGAAGGTAAGTTCATTGTTCCTTTATCCTATCGTTTGCAGTGGGACATAGATTACACTAATAATGTATGCGAGTATGAAGCATTGATATTAGGATTAGAGGCTGCCAAAAAGCTAAATATAAAAAACTTGGAGGTATATGGTGACACAGAATTGATAGTAAAACAAGTAAAGCGACAGTACCTAGCCAGGCATCCCAGACTAAGAGTGCATAGAAATTGTGCTTGGGATCTCATGGAAAAAAATTTCTCATCCGTAAATATCCATTTTATTCCTCGCGCAGAGAATCTGCATGCTGATGCATTGGCAAAGGCAGCTTCAACCTTCTCTCCTCCCACGACTTTCAAACTGAAGTATCACATTGAAATCAGATACAAACCCTCCTTACCAGATAATATCTGACACTGGCAAGTCTTTGAAGATGATGAACAAATTAAGAAATTCCTTACAGCAGCAGACGAATTCTCTGAAAATCATGCTGACCAAGAAAATCAAAACGATTCGAGGTGGATCATGCAAGAAGGAGAGGAACCCGAAATCTTCCGAGAAAAAATTATGGATCATCGTATGCTGGTCCTTAAAACCAATCATATTCCCAAAGGATTGATTCCTTTGGAAAGACTTTTTTATTATAACGATGTACCTGTAAAGTCCACTTTGCATCGCCAACCAGAAGAAGTGGAGGACTGCGATATAGGAACCGAAAAAGAACCCCGGATGGTAAAAATATCGAAGTTCCTCCTTCCCAAAGAGAAAGTTAAGTATAAATACTTACTTAGACAATATAAAGATGTTTTTGCCTGGTCCTCTGATGAACTAAAAACGTATGACACTTCCATTATTGATCACAAGATACCTTTGAAGCCTAGGGTCAAACCGTTTAGGCAAAAGCTTAGGCAAATTAACTCCATTCTGTTACTCGTGATAGAAAAGGAAGTTAAAAAACTCTTCGATGCAAAAATAATCGTGCCTCTGAGATACTCGGACTGGGTAGCTAACCTAGTCCCTGTCAGGAAAATGAACAGGGAAATCCGACTCTGTTTGGATTTCTGAAACTTAAACAAGTCATCTCTCAAAGATAATTACCCACTGCCCAAGATGGACCATGTTTTAGAAAAGGTTGTTGGAGCTAATCGAATGTCTATGATAGATGGTTTTTCTAGTTATAATCAGATTGCTATGAATGAACAAGATAGGGAAAAAACGACTTTCACCATGCCCTGGGGTACTTTCATGTATGACAAAATGCCTTTTGGTTTGATGAATGGAGGGGCCACTTTCCAACGAGCTATGGACATCGCTTTTGTGGGAAAAAAGGACAAGTTCATAGTTATTTACCTCGACGATCTAACGGTTTTCTCTAAAACTAACGAAGAACATCTGATGCATCTAAAATAGACTTTCGAGAAGTGCCACAGGTTTGGCCTATCCCTGAACCCAAAGAAATCACATTTCGCTATGCGGGAAGGTAAGCTTCTGGGCCATGTCGTATCTAAGGAAGGAATCAGGATTGATCCTAAGAGGATTGAAGCGATAGATACTATCACTATCCCGAGAAATATAAAAGAAATTCAATCATTCTTAGGAAAGATAAATTTTCTACGAAGGTTCATTCCCAATTTCGTTGAGATTGTCAAACTGATTACAGGAATGTTGAAGAAGGACAACGAGGTAAATTGGACCACCGAGGCCAGGGCATCGTTCGTGCATATTAAAAAAGTTATAAGCGAGGCACCTGTGTTAGAAAGTCCGGATTATCTGAAATATTTTCTCATCTTCTCTTTTGCTTCTGAACATACCATCGCCGCGGTACTCTTGCAGAAAAATGAAGAGGGGTTCGAACAGCCGATAGCGTTTTTTAGCAAAAGCCTCAGAGAGGCAGAACTGAAATATGAAATAATAGAAAAACAAGCATACACAATGGTAAAGGCATTGAAAGCATTTAGAACCTATGTGCTACATTAAAAAATAATCGCGTATGTGCCTACCAGTTCTGTAAAAGACATATTGGTACAGCCAGACAGTGACGGAAAAAGAGGGCGATGGCTCGCTAAAATACAAGAATTCGATCTGGAAGTCAAGCCGACTAAATTGATAAAGGGGAAGGGTCTGGCCAAACTCTTGGCCGAGTCGAATCTTAGAGCTCTTGATATTAATTGCCTGGAAGAAGAAGACGGAGACACACACCTGCACGAGCCAGATGACCAAACAGATCCAAGTAAGGTCGAGGAAAAGTTCATATCGTCAGGATGGTATAAAGACATAGTGTTCTACTTATTAAACCTGAAATGCCCAAATGAACTATCACCAGCCAAGTGCAGAACTTTAAAACTCCATGCTGTAAAATATTGCATCGCTGAAAATCAACTATACTGGAAGGATCCAATCGGGTTCCTGCTAGTCTGTTTGGTTGAGTCAGAAACTCCACGGGTTTTAGAGGAATTTCATGAAGGAGTCTGTGGAGGATACCATGCATGGAGATCCACTGCCTATAAGATCTTGAGGGTCAGATACTATTGGCCGAAACTATTTTCAGACGTCAATGCCAAAGTACGTGAGTGCAACCCTTGTCAAATATTCTTTGGTAAACAGAAACTCCCTGCACTGCCACTCGTTCCAGTCCAAACTGAAGCTCCATTTCAACAATGGGGTCTAGACTTCGTAGGGGAAATTAATCCTCATTCCAGTGCTCAGCATAAGTGGATCTTAACAGCTACGGATTATTTTACTAAGTGGGTGGAAGCCATTCCAAGCAAAAGGGCAACAGACTCGGTGGTGATCGATTTCTTGGAAGACAATATCTTGTCAAGATTTGGGTGTCCCCGAAAGATAGTTATCGATAATGCCCAGGCCTTCAAATCTATGGCTATGATCAGCCTCTGTCAGAAGTATAATATCGTTCTCGTCCATTCCACTTCATATTACCCCCAGGGGAATGGATTGGCCGAATCATCTAATAAGAGCCTGGTGAACATAATCAAGAAAGTACTGGATGAAAATAAAAGGTCTTGGCATGTGCACTTGAAATATGCATTATGGGTAAACCGCATCAACACTAAAAGGTCTATCTGCATTTCTCCATTTCAAATGGTCTATGGGACGGAGGCGGTCCTACCTATAAACCTAGTGCTGCCAGTGATGAAGTTATGGCAGGATCAAAACGAAGAACCTAACCATGTAACCAGGAGAATTAACCAGTTGATTGAGTTTCAACAGCATAGGGTTAAAGTCGATGAAAAAATGCAGAAGTACCAGGATGAGATGAAAGCATTGTTCGATCTCAAGGCAAAAGACAGGGAATTTCTTCCAGGTGACTTAGTACTAAGATGGGATGCAAGAAAAGAGAAAGCCGCGAAGCATGGTAAATTTGACCACCTTGGTATGGGCCATTCAGGGTCTCCGCTCCAGAGGGAAAAAATTCCTTCCTTTTGGAAAACATCGACGGAGAAGTCCTCAGCGCCCTTGTCAATGGGCGATATCTGAAACATTACATGACATAACAGTCGCCATTTTTTTTTCAAAAAAAAATAAAAATAAAATAAAATAAAATAAAATTTGTGTACATGCATGCATTTTTATTACCCTTTTGACTTTCTGTTTTCTTCTATTCATAATTTTTAGACATATTTCGAATAAAGTTCGTATTTTCTTTTTACAGGATTCAGCTGCTTGCAAAGCTAGCGGGAAGAGTAATTAGCAAGGTGGTGTCAGGAATAAATCAGCATGAAACAGGTGATATCTAAAAGTAGCTTCATAGTGCACAAAGAAAGTAAAAAGAAAAGGTAAAGGTGAGCTTTCTCAATACACATGTTTTGAAAGACTATTAAAGTAAACCAAGGTAACGTCATTCAAACTACAATATCGGCTAAAGTGTTAGATAACAGGATTATTGCGTGGCTTGGTAACCTTTGATTTAAAATGATTTGAATGATACACTAAATCTAAAAACAGTCAGTCAAAAATAACTGTCCCCAAAGATATCTACAAGAGCCAGTCTCGAACTATTTTGACCTTCTGTATTTTCAGTCAATGAATCGCCGCCTTGTATCTTGTCTATCTTCGGGTCTAACTTTTAGCAAGTCACCATCTTCCTGATTCGTTGCGAAGGGATAAAAGTTTTTTGTTTTAAACCTCGTGGGTTTCGAAATAGATCTTGATAGGAAAGCAGGTCTTCACAACTACTTGATCTCCTGCTAAGCGAAGGAACGTTTAGAGCGATCCTAACTTTCCTAGGTTTTTCAACAGCATTGGAAGAATCAAAGCTTGCTCAAATGGGATGCCCCTTAAAAAATTATTTTCCTTTTCTCCCTAAGAACGAAGGTGTTGTGAGGGTCAAGGGAAGATTGGTACCGAGTAATCAAAGTAAGTTGACAAACCCCTGATGCAAAATATTACACAGATATCAGCCCTGATACAAATTGATTGCCCCCATCTTTGCGCTCAAAAAATAACTATAAGATAGGTGGTGAAAGGAAATTCAGAAATGATTGCCCCCACCTAGTCCAGGCAGACGATGAAAGGAAATTCAGAAATGATTGCCCTCGTCTCAGCATCTAAATGCATAAATATTTTCCAAAGTGGTGAAAGGAAATTCAATAAAAGGGGCCAGATAACTTCACCCGGGTACTGAACATGCTTGCTGGAAGTGAAGCAATGTCTGAGATATCTATAAGGTTGTTATACATGAATATCACTCTACTCTGGTAACCAATTCTTTCTAAAAACCTGATCCACATCCCAAATTCAGAAGGGACTTCCCGATTAAAAAACATATAATCTCATTCTTTTGATGCAAGCCGAGAGCCACAAGATCTGTTGGGTCTCCTAGGGTCGTTTCGACTGTCTTACAACATACCTAAAGTTAGTAGTGGGAAAGGGAAAATTGTGAAAGGGACTACAGTTGTGTTTGAAAAGAGTATCTGATTTTGTAAAACTTCTCGAGGTGAAGAGCAGAGTCTTTTCCCCCCTTCGATCCTTTTTCCTTGGATTGTTTTGCCTGATTGAGTTTTTGACTCCATTTACCCAATATTGGCACCTGGTCTATTGTTCTTCCCGCCTCACGGGAAGGTGAGATCCCTAGTTGGAGCCTATGTTGGAGCCACCCTTGTTTTTTAACCCGTCACAATTTTTGTTTCGATGCTGGAAATCATAAGATGGTTCTCTTTGCCCCTCCGAGAGATCGATGATCTCTAAGAGGTTGAGCACGCAAGTAGCTAAAATTTTTCTACCCTCGAAACAAGTCCTACATTTTGTAAGAATGTTCCCTCTTTTGGTTCTACTTCGGGATCTCGCAGTTCGGATACTATAACTCACAATTTCACACGTCCCGAGTCACGAAACGACGAGGTCGTTTTAAGCTCTCACTCAAGACAGTGACTAGGGTAGAATTTTTTAACTCATGTTTAGACGTCGTCGGGGTTTCGCGCCTCGGCATTCACCAAACCCAAATTTTTATTTTTACAGCCCCGAGAGTCGAGAACACGAGGTCCTTTCGAGATAACCCTGGTCAAGGATTAAAGGAAAAAAAGCTAACCGTGGTTAAGATTTGTTCTCGACGTTTTGCCACTCGACACTATCATTTTCGAAAGTTACGGCGTCTAAAACTCTGACTCATGAAGTCGTGATATAATTATAACATGATTAATTAATCACTTAATCCAAGATTACCTTCCCCTAAATTAAGCCTTGTTATCGCAGTCTCGCGGTTTCGCAACTTGGCATATAAATCTCCCAGAAACTTATGTTCGAAGTTCCGAGTTGCGATACCGCAAATAAAACGATTATAAAATTAATTATGCCTCAAATTGCGATTACCTTTAATTAAACCAAACTCGGTCCTCGCGGTCTCGGGAGTTGGAAACTCAAAATGTTAACAGAAAATTTACTAGATAACGAATAGCGAGAAATTTATTAACATGGACAGATTTGGTTTAATTAAGTTAAATCAAGACTTATCCCAAGTTTCGATGCTTGTACGATTCTCGAAGGAGCACTTTCACTCCATACGCCAACTAACTTTTAAACTGCCAAAATTTATTACATTAATGGGAAAATAGGGTAAATCTATGTGTAAGATCAGATTTTTAAGGCATAAATTTATTTCTAATTTCGAATTGACAGGCTTGTTTTGAAAGGTACTGTTTTTTCAAATATATGCAAGAGCTGCATTTCATTATGCATTTTTCATAGCACGCGGAGCTCATCACTTCTGAGTAAACTAAATCCTGTATGTATACGCAGTTCTATCGCAGAAGAGCTAAAATGCAAGCTTCAGCTATGGCTCTGCGGAAAGCAGCAAAGGTGAATGTTGAGGTCGCAGGACAAGGCTCAGATAATGTCTCTAATACTTCACCCCGAAGTGTCGATTCGGTCCCAAACTGGTCATTTGTTTCAGACATTCTGCAGTCACAATTGGTAGATTATTCAGACGACTCCGACGGAAATGAAAAAGATGATCTCAACACCAAATATAAGATAGTCGTCCAATTCGGTATGCATAGAGTAGCAGCCAGACCACGGTTGCTCCCATATTATGACATGATACGATGGGCATTGGATCACGTAGACATACCGACCAGGACTATCATGAACGGGCAACGAGTCACTGTCGGGACTTTTAGGCCAAAGCATATGCAAACCATGTATAAGCTCCCGATGACGTCTGACTACACATACGACGCTGAGTTCCTCGAGGAATTCAAAGAAAAGGAGTGCATCCAGTATGATAAAACCATGCTAGGTTTGATAAAGGATTGGGTTTCGCGCGCCGCGAAGTTCAGGGCTAATGACCAAGGTGTTTATTCAATCGCCTCGTTGGAGCCACAGTATAAATATGTGGTCATGATGACATGTTGGCTATATGGGAGAGAGGACACATCGCATTTTCTCCTTGCATGGGTTCCTCTAATGTTTCGGGCCGCAAAAGGTTGCTCTTTTAATTGGGCAAAGATATTTTCGGATAGTTTGGCCAACCGGGTCACGGAGTACCGGGAGCAGAAAGAAAATGGGAGGCCATCCTCATTCTTCATGTCCACATATATTATGGATGCGATATGTTCCATGACACCTTTCCCATTGATGAGACGGGGTTGGACTCCAGCCCAAGAGAAACCCATACATGTATATCATGAAAAACTATGGGAGAACAAAGAAGAAAAGTTCACATATGAAACTTTTAACTAGGTGATGGTGCCCCTGCATATCGCCATTTTTGGGCACCCACCACCTCGTATCTCAGACAACATTGCAACAAATCTGAGTGGCATAGCGGATTGGTACGTGGAGGCAGAGTTTTCATACTTCAGAGTTTTTGAGGCTTCTGTTCCCCCTCATGCGCTGCCATTGTTCATTCCTGACAAGCTGGTTGGTCGCGAGGTCGCTCGGCAGACGGTAATTGGCGGGGTGAGTAAAGAAATCAAAGGGTACTCAAAGAAGGTATGGCCTTCTTTTCCCATTCGGCTGAATTCTTATTCTTTGTTAGATTTCAGGCATGCAAAAGCCGAGGCTGCAGCCCTGGAAGACCTAAGTTTGGTCTCCATCGAATATAAGAAACATGATCCACAGAGGGTTGTGAGAAACCATTTAGCTAATTGTGGGCTCAAGAGATTTGAGCATGAAAATTCACCTCCGGATGACGTTTTTCGAGGGGCGAGGTCTTATGAAGAAGTGCTAGCCCTGATCCAATCCTTAGCACCCGAAGACACAACCTCTGTATTGAGATTCTAGGAACATAGATGAAGTTGTCTCCCCGCTATGTTGGGAGGTGGGGTTCCGGGTGTTTCCGAGACGAAACAGAAGGATGCTGAAGGTTCTGAAGACACAATTCCTGACCTTGGAAAACACCAGGAGGGGGAACAAACGAGGAATCCCGAAGCAGAGGTAAAGACTCCGGACCCGCCAAGGAAATAGAATCTGGAGGCTGAGGTAAAAAATCCGGAACCTCCAAGGAAACAGAAGCCGGAGACTGAGACAAAGACTCTAGGACCGCCAAAGAAGAAGAATCATGTCTATACTCCAAGAGAATCGGCAAAACAAATCGGAGAACCCATCACCTCGGTCACACGCTTGCATTCAACACAGGGAAATGTCGGCGAGGGATGGATATTTAATGAAGACCTAAGGCCCATAAGAGCAGAAGAAATCCCTCCGAATGAGTTCTTCTTTGATAAGAAGAGGAAGGATGTAGTGAAAAGAGAGTTCTATCACGAAGGAGGGTCTACTGCAAAAAAATATAAAATCATGACCGATGGAAAAATAAGAAAAGTGACCAACTCGCCACTGAAATCGTAGGAACGTTGGGAGCGTATGCTTCGGCAAATCAATTCTCAGTTGGGCTTTTGAAGAACCAACTGAAAAGGAAGAATCGCCTAATCAAGACCCTCAAGGCTAGATTGGCTACAGCCGCGGAGAACGCTAAAGGTCAGGCTAGCATGGAAATAGAACAGGACAGAGTGGCTGATAAAAATGAAATAGAGGTGCTCAAGGCCAAGCTTGAGCAAGAACAGTTGGTGGTCCGAGATTGTCGAGCGCGGGTGAGCCAACAGAGAATTCTGATTGAACAGTTACAGGCTCGGGTAGAGATCGCCGAGAACAGAGCGATAGACATCGGGATATTTAAATCCCAAGCTAGCGAGATTCAGAGCAGAATCTTTTCGGCACAGCAGAATTTGCTCGCCAAGGTGGGAACGATCCGGGAAAACTGTCTGTTGATAAATCAAGTTTCCTAGAACCTATCGTCCATAGAAAGGGACGCAGGAGCGGCTCGAGTCGCTTTCCAAGAAGCAGTAATAGCCACGAACAACCGGGTTTCGGCAGGTACTCCCAGGTTCACCACCTCGGAGAAAACCCGGGGGAATATTCTGTTGAAGGACTGGGAGCACAACATCACCTTGGGCAAGGAACAAACCCAAAAGGTAACCAACTCCCTCGAAGAAGCTTTTAATTATATAGACGACGAGCTGTTGGGAATTGACAGTGGAGGCAATGCGGAAGCATTGATGCAAATGAATGTAGAACATATCTCACTTGATCTGAAAGATAAGGAAGAAAGAGATTTGGTTGATATCTCTCAGATGAATATGATGGACATAGTCCAAGTTGATAAGTACATGATCAAACCCGGCGTGCAACTAAGTGCCCTTGACATCATCAATTCACAAATGGAGGACAAGTTGCAGTAGTTAGCCCGAGAATGTTACTTCGCCGAGGCCAGCTGTCAAGCAGAACCATCACGGCTCATATCCCAGCTAGTGGAAAGATGCATCACCTGCACCGAGTCTGCGCGATGAAAAACACCTGGCACCAAGTGAAGATGGAGTAGGGGAAATGGAGCGATTTCTCTCTTCTCGGTCATAACCAAAATTTTGCGACTGTTGAGATTCTATCCATTTTGTAAAAAAATGTATAAATATATCCCAGAAACAAATAAACAGGGCTGGACTTTTTTGAGTCATTTGTAATAGATTTTTTACATTGTGAGTTAATACAAGCAGATCTGGAGATTCTCAATTCTGTCACTTCTGTATTACAAGTTTGCTTCTCTGTATCTCATTTTTTCATTTCAATTCATATTCATAATTGATGTGATTCGTTATACTTTAGTACGACCACTACTATAACAAATGAATTTGGGTTTTCTGTAATTGTTTATTGTCTTTCCTCTGCACCATCTATCAGCTGTGTAAGACCAATCTGCATTTTCGGAATTCTACATGTATTCTTTGTTACATCAGTTATTTCCTAACTAATTTCCTCTTCTGTTATATGTGAGATCTCTTTTCGACAGGAGCCTCATGTAATATACAGCTAAATGTTTTTCTCTCATTTCACACCTTTTATTAAAATATAATATAGTTACGTGAACGAGCCCTAGATTTTCATCCATATTTCAATTCTGCAACCATAAGTTCTCTTTTATAATACTAAACTGAGACAACAGTTAACCTTTCCCAAATTTATGCCTACCTGTGATGTTCCCCCATGATAGTTCCTGTACCAACTCAACCTAACTTTGAACCCAGACTATTAAACCAAACACACATTGCCTTAAACCTCTTCGATATTATCCTTAAAATGACAACTAACCGGGCCGAGCTTGAACAATCATGGGCAGCCATTGAATGAGACATAACTATCCAGGAACAGTTTGAAGCCAGACAATGCCAACGAAGAAATCTCCCTTAGTTCCCTTCTCTGAATATTGACGTTTCTCCCTTCTCCATCTTCTAACCTTTTTCGGATGCCTTGACACTGTACTTTTGAGCCTTAAGTACAGACTCAGGAACAACAACACCCAATAATATATGAGAGATAATAAAACTTTACATTAAATCATCACCATCAACCAATCATTACATAGAACCTGATAATGCTTCCTGAGACTTCTTCAATTTCTACAATTCTTCAATTCTTGGAGTACTATGATCCTATAGATAATATTACTCAATGTATTCTCTGAAACTCCTCCAATTTTCACTCCTTGAATCCTCCCCAAAAGGAGGTTATAGAAAGAATGGTAGACTTTATTCAATTATGGTCTATTCAAAAGACCCAACTTGTACAGCATGCCCTGCTTTCAATATTTAACATCCAATTCTGAAAATCACACACAAGAAAATACAGTGCGTACTCTTTAAAATGGAAGTGGTACCACTTCATTTGGATTTTGTATGAAGAAGTTATGACTATTTTACCCGAAACACCTGTTTATTGACTAGCTTAAGGATTGGTCACAAACCCTATCTTCCACAGAGTGTATCTCCATAATTATAGTGAATCAAGAGCTGAAATTTTTTCCAGAGGTACATTGATATGTATTATCAATACCATAGATATTTCACCATATGAATCATTCTAGAATTTTTTTTATAGAAAAAATGGTAAGATGACTTGAAAATAACATACCTTAGAACACATCACCAAAAGACTTCATCCTCCCTTGAAATCTGGCCTTCTTTACTTTTGATTTCCTCTAAAATTTGACTTGTATCAAATGAATGTATAATGATTTTTATTTATACCATTTATGTCACTTCCTTTTAACATTAGGGCCGACCTAACACTTTCTTATTTTGTAATTCTTTTCTTTAACTATCTTCAGGGCCTACATGTACTTCCTTCTTCAATTCACTTTGTCATCTTCAAAAATTCATTTCTCCTCAACC
>ML813238.1:132597-156398 GCA_009831015.1 Picea engelmannii
ATGATGTATACTATCCATTCATGGGTGTTGTATATGCATGTGCATTTTCCTTCATGTCCAAATACCTTTATCAATCTTGCGGTCCAAAACCCATGACTAGGGTTGACATCAATGACAACAATCAATCTTCCAACACTTCTCTGCCATATCCAACTTTCATCTTCCTTTCCTAGACAACACTTTTCATTTCCAATTTCACTTAACACATATATGTTGCTTGAAGTTCTTGCGGTTGTAGAAATCAATTTCCATGAACCTTCTTTTCTTATCTCACACTTTTGTGAATCGAAAGTAACTTTATGACCTTGGTCACACATTTGACTCACACTTAGAATATTATGTTTCATATGTTCTACTAGTATAACATTTTCTTCCTTTTCATTCTTGTTCCCAATTCAGACTGTTCCTTTTCCAATGATTTTGGCTAAATCATCATTTCCGAACGAGACTCATCCATATCTTTCCTTTTGTAATGTAAGAAACTTGTCTCTATCACTTTTCATGTGTTTTGAACACCCATTGGCAACATACCAACCACATTTATTCTTCTTATCTTGTAGAGAAATCATGCATTCTTCATTGCTATATTGATCTTGATTTCTTATCCATGTCCTTTTTTGAGGTTCCTGTCTGTGACTATTGTTATTCTGTTGAGGTTATTTAGGAGGGACTGTCATTCTCCACTCTTTGGCCATGTTTCCAAAATGTTACATTTGTAACATTCCACTTCAATGCTCAAAGATTCAAACCTGTTGTAACTTATCCTTTGTGTTTCACTAGTCCTTCTTGAATAACCCCTTTGTGTATGACTCTCAAAGTTGTTATTGTTCCTATTGTTAGCTATGCAATTTACAGCTTTATGTCCAAAATTATTACATGCATAACATAAACCAAAAAATATAGTTTGATACCTGGGAGTTGAGGATCTTCTGAAAGGAGGTTCTCTTATGAATTGTTCTTCTTCTTGAGGCCTATCTATTGTTTGTTGATTCTGAAATGTGAATCTTCTCGGTGGAGGATTGTCCTTGTAATCTTCCTTATATATCCTTCTATCGCCTTTGATTGTTTCTGCATAACTTTTTGAATATGTTTCTTGATTTGTTGTTTTGCATCTTGATCCCTTTTCTGTCTGATTGTATCCAATTCCGGTCTTGTCAAAATGAGAATTTTGACTGCTAATAATGTCATCCAAAACTTTTGAGCTATTCTGCATATTTTTCTTTGGAATATCCTTTCTTAATATGACAATTTCTACTTCCAATGATCATGTCCTTTTCTTCTAGTTGTTCTTTGAGTGGTTCTTCAATTCTTTTATTTTCTTCTATTTGAACCTTCAATTTTGTGATCATTTGTTCCAGTTCTTGAGTGTCTTCTTTCTTGTCTAGTTCTTCTTGTAGTTTCTTGTTTTTCTTCTTTTCTCTTCTAATAATTTCTATGGCACACATTAATTCTTCTCGAAAGTCAACTTCTGCCTCTTCAATTTCTTCTTCAACTTCTTCATATTCTTCTTTGGCTTCTTCATATTCTTCTTCAGAGTCTTCTTTATCAGAGTCTTCTACTGCCATGAATAGAAATCTTCTTGTCTCACTGTCACTGACTTCATCTTCATCTAATGATGAGATGTCTTCTTTGGTGCATAAGCTTTTCTTGAAAACTTTATTTGTAGTTATTTTTCCTTTATATGTTTGTTTTCCTTTTGATTAACCTTCATCATTTATCTTTTTCTTATGAAGAAATTTGTTAGAAAAATGACCAATACCATCACAATTAAAACAAATTAAAGGAAGCTTACCTCTATACCTACCATTGGTTCCCTTGTTTAGTCTTTTGACAGAGCTGGACACTTCTTCATCATATTCCGAGATGTCAGTGTTGTTGCTATATTCTTCTTGTTTCTTTTTCTTTTTTCTTTTTCTTTGATATTTTGGATGCTTTGAAGGCTGCTTCTTTTACATGTGGATTTTCCTATTCATTTGGCATTTCATATATTGTGAATATTCCATGTAGTTCATCCACATATTGAGTTTAGATCTGATCTTCTTCTAGTGTTGATATCTTAGGGTTAAATCTCATAGGAAGATATCTTAGTACCTTTTGAAAAATTATAGATTCTTCAATTTCTTCTCCCAATCCTATGATTGCATTCACTATTTCATCGAATCATAAGAAGTAGGTTGCAATATTCTCATCTTCCTTCATTTTTAGTTGTTCGAACTGACCTCTATAAGTTTGAATCTTTGCTTCTTTAACTTTTGTATCTCCTTCATAAATATTTTGAAGCTTGTCCCAAATCTCTTTATCGGATTTACAATGTGCAACTTTGGTGAATAACGCTTCACTCAAACCATTCAAAAGTGCATTTGTGGCTTTGGAATTATTCTGACCAAGTTTCACTGCTTTGTCATTTGTTGGTGGAACTGTTGGTGCTGTGTATCCATCTACAATTGATTGCCAAATTTTAAATCCCTGTGCCTGTATATATGTCTTCATCCTTATTCTCCAAAAAACATACTTATGTCCATCAAATTGTGGTATTCCATTTTTATACAAGTTGTTTCTCTCCATGATCTACCTTTCAGTGGTTAAACTGATTTCTCAAGGAATGTGCTCTGATACCAATTGTTGGATTACTGAGAGGGGGGGTGAAACAGTAATAGCGCAATTATCATCCTTTCTAACCAAATAATCCAAGTGTTATTTCAATGTAGAATTATTATCCAATAATGAGCAATAAGAAATGAATAATCACACACATACACAGTACACCAGTGTTTTACGTAGAAACCCAAAGCGGGAGAAAACCATCGAATGTTTTTTCTTATACGTATTGAAGAATTACATTCATTGGAAGAACCAACTTCCTTGTTTTTCCAGCTGCAACTGGAAGGAGGCTCCAACCCCCTAGTTTCTCAGGCTACAACCTGAAGGAAGCTCCAACTCCCCAATTCTCTGGCTACAACCAAAAGGAGGCTGCAACCCCCTATGTTCTCCGGCTACAACCAGAAGATGGCTACAATCACCTGTCCTTGCCCCGTCCAACCACCCTGAAGTATAAGTAGAATGATGGAACCACTGACAAACTGTCACTCCGAGATATATTGTTGTACAACTATATCAACCTGTACCACTGACCTATATCCAATCTGTACAACTTCCCTGTAATCAATCTGTACCTGAACTGAACATATATCTACAAAAATACAATAGGTACGCGACGTGTAGCACTGTATCCCACATATGTACGCACCCTATTTGTTATGAAACCCACGTATGTACGCACCCTAACTGTTATGCATCCTGTGTATGCCTTCTAAAAACTAGTGTTTCCTTTTTCTTGAAAACTTCTGACCCTCTGTTACTTCTTTCACATAGACCTGTAACCTGTCACTATATCCAGACTGTAACTGTACCATGTGCATGCATCCTCATACATAACCATTACTCAAGGAAAATGTGTCTCTCTCTAGTCATGTGCCACATAGGTGTGTGTAATCATGAACAGGTATAATATCCCTCACATGATCTTAGTCATAAAACCCTTTCTGATATTCAACCTCTCAATATATCAACTAATACACAAATACAAGCTCTCAACCATGTAACATAAAAACCCTTAGCCATATGCCAATAAATACAAGATGTGTCTCACAAGAAGTATCAATGATGAACATACCAGCATTGTATTTATGTAGATCTGACTTATACAGAAGATCCCATGTAGCCACTAGTCTCTCTAGGGAGAATCCTCAAATATCCATTGCCATTCCTCATGCATACAACAAAATCCAACTATTCTTAGAAATAAGACATACATTTTGAATCAATGGATGGATCTAATGTATCTGAGCAATTTATACCTTCCTGGGAGATTGATCTCATAATCTAGAACCTCTACATCTTCATATTCTCAAGTTTCCATGGATTTATCAACGTGTACTCACCCTATACACAGCCATTCCGCGTACCTATGCACCTTATACACATACAACCCACGTACATGTACACACCCTATACACAGCCAACCCGTGTATGTACACACCCTATTCACAGACAAACCACGTACATGTACTCACCCTATACATAGACAACCCACGTACACCTCAGAAAATAGGGTTTTTTTTATTTGCTGTAATTCTGAGAATTCCATCGTCAACCCTTCGTGCTACCTCAGACGTTCACCACTTCATATGTATCCACAATTATTTACAATAAGCTTTACACAAGAAAATAGATATACAATATGTAAAAGTGTGTCCTTAATGAGTCATCTTTGCCTCTAATTTATATCTTCATGTACCCTTACACTTTCCTTATTTTAGGGCTTCTCCATTTAAAATAATTTATTTTGCAAGACACTTTGACTCTTGGGGGCTTCTATAAGACTCGTTAGGGTTCTCTAACGTCATATGGTCATAACTTTCTAACCGTTAGGATTTATGTGACGTTCCACATACCATTGGAAATGGCATGACAAGAACTATGCATATAGGATAGTTTCACAGAAAAAAACACTATCCTTAATCTCATTATTCCTTAATTAAGCATGGGTTCTCTAACCATACTTCTAGGATAACTCAATCCGCAAAGTGTCTTCCCGTGAGGGATTTCACCATAAGGGGACCACTTTGGAGTTCATCCATTTGTACTTCTTATCATCCATGACAAGACAATAATGAGTCATATTTACATAAAACAAACTTGGGTCCATTACCCAAACCTTTGTGCTACTGGGATTTCTTCAAGGGTTTACATCAATGACAACCAACCTTAATCAACAAATTTATTTTTTGGTATTTTTTTTATTGGTGACTTCCTTTGTCTATGATTTTTATTTGTTGGTGAATTTAGTTGTCAATGAACTTTTAGTGACTTTTCTTGTTCCTAAATTATGTTTATTAATAAATTTCATTATGGATGGGTTCACTTGTTGGTGCACAACTATAAATCCACTATAACAACTCATGTGCAATCCTTATCTCTTGTACCAAATGATGCATCCACTAGAACAACTAAACTTAAAGCTTCAACTCTAAGACCAAATGATATCAACACATTCTTGAAAATCAAAGCTACATAGTGGAATACAACACACACACATAACAATAATATAAATTTGAATTAAAATTGACAATAAGAATTCACACGACTATTCTACTACTATTATTAAACCCATAGGGATTTTAGAGAAAAAACCTTTGGATCTCATTACAACAACCAATATTATATCTTGTACTCTCTTTACTACTACTCACTTCTACATATAGGTTTAATGGCCACTAGGAAAGCTACAATATTAGGAGGCCAAAATCTCCATTCCCTTCTACTATTGGATATATGTAGTTTTGCCTCTAGAATTTGAACCAAAAAATATTACAATTGTGGGTAGTTTAATAATCAAAGTCACCATGGAATAATATGTTCTTATTGGTGTTATATTCTAATCAGGTTCATAGCCATGTTATTATTTTGTTGAGGTGGCCAAAGCATACACATCATTTGTCATTGTGATTGTGATTATTTTCTCATTATTGTTCTAGTGTATTGAGTTTGACATGGATGGGTTACTATTCCAAGTCCCATTAATTTTTAGACTAAACACCATGAGATCTAGTGTGTAAACCCTTCTATGAAACCAAGTCCCATTAATGGTTACTAACCAAAGGATCATTTGTTACTAAATTCAATGTCCCCTAGTACCTTTTTCTCTCGACACCTTATGATATCAAAAGTAACTAGAGTCATTGACCTCCATTGGACATTGAACAACCATTTTTCATTTCAAGAATTTTTTTCCTTCTCCCAAAACTACCCAAGTAATCTTGAAGGCAAGTTAAGATCATATCATATATTGTGGTCCTCATTACACTACAAGGAGAAAACCTTGTAGATGAGGTTTTTACGAAGATTTTTAGTGTTACAAGATTGGGAAAAATGTTCAAAAAAACCTCTTCTACAACCTTCTATATTCGTAGAAAAGGTTTTAGAGGAGGTGTTAATGGATGTTCCCTATAACTAAAAAAAATGGGATGTTGGAAGTTTTAGCAGAGGTTTTTTTTTTGCTTGTATTTTTATCATGCACCAATGCATTATTAATTAACACACATTGGTGCATACATAAACTTAAAAAGCATCGTGGATCGTATATTTACTATGCACTTGTTTCGTCTTTTTTATTTTTTTCTATAATTCCACATCATTGATCGTATAATAATTATGCACTGGGTCATTTTTTGTTTTGTTTTATAGAACATTGATGCTCATATAATTTGTACTCATTGATGACTATATTACCATGTGCGCCAGAGGCAAGTGAAATTTTGAACATTTGAGGTGATATTTCAACACCATTCTTTGTTAGTAAGAAGTGTACACATATTATATGTAAATCACTGATGTGTATTGTAATCATGTGCACTGTAATATTTTGAAATGATAAACATAACTGTACATTATGCTGCTTAAATTAATGGTGCATTTTCATAATTTTTAGCACTGATGATTCAATGTAATTAATACGCACTAGTGCATATGACTCATAAAAATATATCGATGTCTATTTTTTGGCACACATCATTTAGTGAGGACAAAATAATAAAATGCATCGATATCTATATATTTTAATTGATTGTTTTTTTTTACAAATTTTCAATTAATCATCTCAAAATAAAATATTTTTTATAATAATTATTATTTTTGTACTTTTGTTATTTTGTTTTGATATAATGATTGCATCAATATGCTATCGAATGGATTACACCTTTGTTATTTGTAACAACTTTAATAATCCATATATTAATTAATCAACAATGCAACATTTTACGACATTCAACAATGCAATAAAATAAGAAATCCATTTTATTATATATGAATAAGAGACCCATAATCATACAAAATGGAACTACATAAAGGTGCACAATAATTAAAATGCAACAAATATGTAATTGTTACACTTATTGGTAGCATTTCCTCATACAATCGAGACAATATGTCAAGTAGATTAAACAAAATCCATGATTTTCATAGACAAATATTCCAAAAAAATCAACTTCCACTAATATTCAATTATATTGATTATCATTCATCACTTGAACTACTGTAATTTCTCAAGCTGCATGCATGCCTCATTTCTTCATCACTTGTAGGTGATATTGTACTTTGATTATTTAAACTAATGTTTTCTTGATCAACTTGTTTTTTACGTTCAACCTCTTCATGTTCCATCTACAAACATCAAAATAAAGTGTAATAAGTAAATCTACAGTTATATAGTAGAATATCCATGACCGCGTGAATAAAAAAAATACCATTGAAGTGACTTATTTATAAACAATACACATTCTTCTGAACCCATGTTGAATTTCGTCTCTCAAAACCTCTTCTGTTGGTTGCACTCCATACTTTGTTACTTGCATATTTAATATGCCATGAAAAATTATAGTTGATATAATTAATATAAATGTTTCTTATTGTTCTATTAATTATAAAATGAGGGAATTTAAAAAACATAGCTACTTACATATTCTTCGATTAAACCTTGATACTTCAACATATACTCACAACCCATAATTAATCCAATGTTGACCAATTCTTCGATTGGATCTACTTTGTATGTTAGCACCTATTAGAAGACATCCATGGATGAGTGTAGATTAATTATTTAAATATAAAGTTCACAACAAACATAAAATCTTAAGTAAGGCCGAAAACATAAGTTCTCACAAGTGATCAACCCTTTTCTTCCTCATTGTCATGTCTTATGTGTTGAATGGGTTCCATCTTTTTTTCTTTTCTGCAACAAAAGAATTGAAAATTAGTATTTCATGCAATAATTAAATTCGATGAACATAAAATAATAAATCAATGATTCCATACCTCCAATGTTAATTTTTGTTGGGGTGGCCCCTCCCGTGATGCAATTATGTTCATTTCTTTTACCAACTTCTTGTACATGTTTTTGGACATCCCTACAAACATGTATTGGTTTTCACTGCATTTGTCCCTTGGAATTTGAATAATCTTCCTAAAAAATGAAAAGAACAATAATATTAGATTCATTGGGTTGATTTTTTTGTTGTAAGTGGAAAGTACCTCTATACATTATTTCCATTATATCCCTTACAATTTCGTAAAAAGAATCCCCCCTCTTGTTAACTTCTAGCACCATGCCAAATGAACTGAGGACCAAGTCATCATCTTTTAAATCCTTCGTACTTTTTTATCTTCTTAGGGAAAAATTACATTCCCTCACTATCTGTCCCTACACAACATTAAAAAAAATTGAAATAGAGTGCCTAAAACATGTTAGCGATTAATGTGAAGAAATTCAATTTTAGAAAAAAGTCAAAGAAAAAATTCATGTTGATTACCTCTTGATCCACTTAATTACTTTGTTCGAAACATTTCAATAAATATTTTATGCTCTTTTTCACTCACATTGTGAACAACCTTATTGAGTTTCTTCAAATTTTTGTTGTGCATTACATGCTTTAACCAATACACATCATGAATTTAAACCTATAGATAATTCAAATATATTAAATTTTAATAAAACTTAAAGAAATTTCCTTCTTGTTGGGATGAGCTATCATCATGCTCACTACAATAAGTTATTTTCCTTGAAATTATATCGGCCATCTTCTCTACAAAAAAATCCACGAATCATCAGATATAAATACTATGAAATATTTTTTACAAAATGATATTTTGGTGCATATAATTAAATAGTATGCACAGGTGCATTACACACATGTATACACACCAAGATATGATTACCATGTCTTTACAAAATTAAAAAACTTTTTTTTTTCATATTGTTATAATCACACATTGCTTTATAAAGTAATAGAAGTATCAATGCCTCATTATTGTTTATTGTGCACTGTTAAACCCATGAAAAAATTTGAAATATGACGATTTCGATATTAAAAAAAATGTTGTTTACATGTTAAACTTAGAGGTGATATTGATAGGAACATGCATACTCGTGCATTATTCCTATATAGTGCACACCACTAACCATGAAAATCGTTTTTGTTAAAGAAAAGTAATAGTGACAAGGTTTGGGATCCAATGTAATGAGTGCTCCTATTGCAATAGATACCAAATGATCCATATACACGTAAAGAAACCCATAAAATCTATTGCTTTAAAAAATAGTATCCTCCTGAAATATAGAGAGGGAAACCAAAATAAGGAAAAATAAAAGTAGGGATTCCAACCGAAGATAACTATGAAACCATTGTATTGTTTTGAGAATGCTTTGAAAATTGTTTGAATCAAATAGGGGAAATATTGAGATGATCAATAGAATGAAATCACTTCCCTTAAATTTCTCCTCTACAAATTTGTATCTAGCCTACAATGATCCCTTTCGAATTTATATCTTCAAGAAAATATACCCACTCCAATGTATTTGCTAGTAAATCTCTCTTGCACAAATATCCCCTCCAAATTTTGGAAAAAGAATGGAATAATGATTATATTTCTCATTTATAAACACATACATTTAGAAAAATAAAATTCTTGCTCATTTTTATGTTGTATATTTTGGTGGATTGATGATAAGTGTGTGCTCTATTTCTTTTGTAACTTACTTTTTTGATGCACCATAAAAAATTAAAGCACATCAGTGTGATTTTTGCATAAAAATGCACCGACAAACAATTTAATTGACAAAATAAAATGAAAACCTACACAATTAAAATTCTGTAGAAGTTTTTCTTTGGGAAGGAAAAAATGGAGGTCACTCTTCAATGCCTCTCATAATTTAAGTAATTAATGCATTTTGTATATATAAATGCAATAATGCATCATAAAATAATTAATCACACTAATAACTTTTAAAACCCATTCAAAATTCTATTTGAAGTTAGATTGTTTTATGCTTCCAAAAATTTATTTTGAGAATTTATTCACACATTGATGATGGTTGTGGCTCAAATGTAGCTAAAAAAATGTTACAATATTAAATGGCCAATTCTTCAAATTCCATCTCATTCCATATCATTACAAGTTCTCCAAGTTCTCCTCCATTATTTGTAGTCTATGCTAAAAAGGTTCTTGACATTCAATATTGAAGAGAAGAAGAAACCTAAGGAGAGGCATTCATTCTTGACCTTAGAGTGTTGTGATTTCATAGAGAGAGATAAATGGAGGTAAAAAACAATTCGAGAGAGTGGATGGAAGGTCATGGAGATTTATAACCCAGACCTTGATGAACACCACCTTCGAGACCTCAACATAGAAGATCAAAATGGTAGGATATCGAGTTTTGTGGGGAAAATGGACAGTAATGAATATAAGGCAAAGTATATGTTGAACAGGTTCCCAACATTCAAGAAGGAGGAGAATAAGAAACCCAAGAAGAGGCATATGTTTGTGGCCTCAGAGTGCCACAATCTCATAAAGGAAAATAAATGGAGGTAGTAGATAATCTAAGAGATTAGATGGAAGGTCATGAAGATTCATAACCCAGGCCTCAAACAACACCACCTGTGAGACCTCGATAAAGAATATTAGACTAGTAGGATCTAAGGTTTTTGGGGGAAATGGCCTATAAAGAAGAGAAGGAATATTTTATGTTGAACAAGTTCCTCTCATTCTAGAATGAAAAGAAGAAGAATCCCAAGGAGAGGAATTTATTCTTAGCCCAAGAGTGACACAATCTCATAGAGGTATATAATTGGCAGTAGCAGATAATCTAAGAGATTGGATAGAAGGCCATGGAGATTCAAAACCTAGGCCTCAATGAAAATTTCTTCTAATACCTCAACATAGAATATAATATTGGTAGGCTCTCATGTTTTGGTGGAAATATGGCTTGTAATGAGGAGAAGGTGCATTCTATGATAAATAGGTTCATGACATTCAAGAATAAAGAGAAGAAGAAGTCTAAGGAGAGACATTTGTTCATATCCTCAAATTGTCATGATTTTGTGAAGTAGACAAATGGAGGCAACAAATAAAATGCAATATTGGACAAAAGGTCATGGAAATTCAAAACCTGGGCCTTGGTGAACATTTCCTTCAAGACCTCAACAAAGAATATCAAAATGGTAGGATCTTTAGTTTTGGGGGGAAAATGGTCTATAATCAAGAGAAGCAATGGTCTATGCTTAACAGGTTTATGAAATTCAAGAATTAAGAGAACAAGAAGCTCGAGGAGAGGTGTATTCTCATGGATTGAGAGTGTTGTGATCTCATAGAAGTAGACAAGGGGAGGAAATAGATAATTTGAGATATTAGGAAAAAGGGCATGGAGATTGAGAACCCAGGCCTTGACGAACACTGTTTTTGAGACCTGAATAGAGAAGATCATACCGGTAGGATCTTGTATTTTCGGGAAATATTTCCCATAGTGAAGTGAAGGCCCATTATATGTTGAAAAAGTTCCTAAAATTAAAGAATGAAGAGAAGAATAACTCCAAGAAGAGGCATCCATTCCTTTCCTTAGAGTGTAATGATCTCACAAAGGATGAAAAATGAAGGAAATAGATAATCGTAGATATTAGATGGAAGATCATGGAGATTTAAAAGCTTGGCCTTAGTGAAAATCACTTCCAAGACCTCAACACAGAAGATGAGACTGGTAGGATCTTGGTTTTTGAGGGGAAAATGGTCCATAATGAAGAAATGGCATAGTCAGTGTTGATTAGGTTCCTAACATTCAAGAATGAAAAAAAAAGAAACCTAAGGAGAGGCATCCATTCTTGGACTGAGAGTGTCGCGATCTCACAGAGGAAGACAAATGGAGGTATTAGATACTTTAACGTATTGTACATAAGGTCATGGAGATTTAGAAACAGGGCCTCGACGAACATCTCTTCCAAGACTTGAACATATAAGATCAAACTCATAGGATCTTAGGTTTTAGTGGGGATATGGATTGTAATGAAGAAAAGGCACATTATATTCTGAGAAAGTTCATGACATTCAATAATCAAGAGAAGAAGAATCCCAAGAAGAGGTGACTACTCCTAGCCTTAGATTGTCATGATCTTGTAGAGGCGGAAAAATTGAGGAAGAATATAATCCGAGAGATTGGACAAAAGGTCATGGAGATTCAAAACCTAGGCCTTAGGGAACAAAACTTCCAACATCTCAATAGAAAATATTATAATGGTAAGTTCTCAGTTTTTTGGGGGGAAATAGCCCATAATGAAGAGAAGGTGGAGTCTATGTTGAAAAGGTTCTTGAAATTCAAGAATGAATATAAGATGAATACCAAGGATATACATATATTCCTATCCCCGGAGTGTTGTGATATCATAGAGAAAGAAAACTGGAGAAAACATATAATACGAGAGATTAGATGGAAGTTCATCAATATTCAAAACATGTGCTTCATCCAACACCCCTTTCAATAACTCTATTGGCACTAGAATTTACCCTTATAATGATATAAGGATAATCCTAGTACCCATAAGAATCTGAATAATTAAATCAAGTTTGGTAGGTGGATCAAAAATACTCTACGAGAAAGGAGAGGGAAACAAATTCAATGTATATCAGTGAGATACCATTAGGCATGGAGTCATATCCTCTCTACATATTGAAGGAAATCAATTTGAACTATCAGATCAAGAGATTATATGTTGATGGGTAGAGGAATGGAGAATATGAAAAAAAGAAGAATGTCAAGAAACAAAGATCATCTTTGCATAATGAACTAAAAATCACTTGAACAAAACAATGATTAACATGAAATTTGTAGAAGATCCTCTATTTATCAAGGGCCATTAACCAAAGGCAGCCTTTGATCCTCAAACTCCACAATTATTTCAAGAAAGAATATGGCAGAATAAATGGAGAACAAAGAAATCACATTATGATAAAAAAAAAAAAAATCATGAATCTTTCATGGCAGAACAAATTTACATCATAGGCCCTCAAGCTTACAATAAGCAGGTAAAATGCTCCTCAATCTCTCTCAAGCCTCTGGATTGAACCCCTCTAACCTTGAACAACTTCCAAAATATATCCATTTCCTTATCCCCTAATCCTAGGAGTTCAGTATCTTCAGTTTTCTAATAATAGTAAAGAGTTACAACAAAATCAAACCAACTCCTAAATTTTAGGGTTTAGTTCTTTGACTAATTAATGTATGTAGATCACATATCAACTACATGAGTAGATGGTGAAACGTCGCTCCCTCTCTTCCACCTGATGGTTTGAAATGATCCATCCCAACTGGAAATCAAATAGGAATTTATTTTGGTTGACTATGCAGTTTTGCAGTGTACCTGGTAGATATTCACTGCAAAATCATAACTTCAGAACTTTTGCAGTGAATCCCCTATTTTAGTGTTCTACCGATTACTTATTAATATCATGTGTCATAATCGGTACATCCTAAGTAAATGGCACATGCATCTTTTGAAATGTCTTCATCCAGGGGGCTTGGCACTGATCTTGCACTTGAAATATCGATATTTTGGTATTTCAATGCTCAACACTTGGATGGTCTTCCTCCATCGATATTTTTCCAGTGTTCATTAGTTGGAACCTACCCAATGCTCCTTTTATAAATACTATTTGATCTTTGAAAACCCTTCCATCATTCCAGATATAAATAAAGGAATATCACAATATTCTGAATTCATTAAGGGTATACCAAAAATATTGCAAGTGCTCCTTTGACATGTGTTCCTCTGATGCTTGAATTTTAACAATGATAGTACCTGAGAAATCAGGCACCTGTCTCAATAGAATGAGTACTGGAAAAGTGAACTCAATAATGTCATTGGCACATGGGAAATTTTATGAGGCTTTAGATTATAGAATCCATGTCAATAATCTCAAATAGACTGTCACTTGGTTATGCTTATAGATACCCTGTTGTGAATCATAATATCATTCTTCTCCTTGGAGATATTTTAAATTTGACATGACACTTGGATTATCTAAGTTTTAACAAATTCTTTTCCTTCCCATTACCACAAATCGAACTTCTAGGACACCTGTTGGGTTTAGAAAACACTATAGATATAATTCACCTCCAACACTTTTACATCACAATGACATCTAGATCATAATTATTTGACAATTTGTCATTTCCTTCATGGCATTGTGAATTTTAACACCTGCACATTTCCCCTTGGAATTTGGCGTTTAGGATGATTGTTAATTGACACATTTACCGATAAATTGGCAGGATTATCCTTCCTGTGGCCTACGCTTGGTGTTGTGACTTGAACTAGGTGTTGTCACTGTTATTGGCCTACAATGTGTGGATTTGATGTGTTCCATGGCCTTTGTTGTAAAGTGGATTGGATTTCAGTTTCTGGGGTACTTAAAGACATATCAAACCAGATTAGAAGTTGGCCCTCAAGTCCAAAAACTATATATTTTATTACAAGTACAATTATTAACCCCATAAGAATAAAATTTGAGGCATGCATAGCCCAAGAGCACAAACTCTGAATTTTTACAAAGAATTATAGAACATACTAACACCATCAACCCAATTTCTTTTCTCGTACAAATATCATGTTAAAAAGAAGGCAATGCTGTAAAAATTTCATGACATTGCATAATTGACCATAGTGTTCCACAATTGACCAAATTTGATAATGCAAACTTCTATGCTAAAATAGGCTCCACGTGGGATGACATGCTCTCTGTGAACTGCCAAGAACTCTACAAACCATTGTTCCTTTACTAAGATCTATATTTAACTATGATATCAACAAATGTGTCACCTGTAAATCAATCACATTGCAAAATTGTATCCCTGTTCATATTTCCCTGAGAGCACTTCTGATCCTTATTGAAAACTGAAAGCACACCTGCTGAAAAACATACTGCAAACAAACTAGAACTGAAAATCACATGCTCATGGAGTGAACTTATTTATGTACATACCTATTCCTAAGCAGTAAAATACAAATTTGCTTAGGTGTAAGAAAACTTCCACAGTAACCATTCAAATAAATTTGTGACAGAATGATCCTCATCTCTACAAATGATCAATAGATAACAATAGAGACATAAAGACAACCACAAGAAACCCTTTGGAAAATCATGCTCACTTTCAAGTACTGGTGGTATTCTGAGATCTAAAAAGTTCAAATTTTTTGAAAAATAAGATTCTAGCACAACTTCTATTGGGTCTTCAAAATAAAGAGAGAAAAATTGTTGATCTAGAAGAGATGACGGACACGGTGTAAATTCACTTTTGCTGAGAAAAAGATGACCTCCTTGTTCCTTAAACAACAACTCTTGGGCATAATTCATTTCATGACAATCAAGAGCAACAAAATTTATTTGATCATGAAATAAAAACCCCTAACCAAATCTTGAGGACATATCATCCTGGATGTTGTCATAAACAAAGAAGGGTTGTTAATTTCCAATATAAATAGTAAAATGCTTTGGAGCAATAACTTCTTCTTCAACAAAATGCTCACGTGATAATTTCATAATAGGATTTAAAATGTTCCCATCATGGTCAGTTGAAGGTATTCTATAAGACATGTATGTACAATCATACTCTACAAAATTATCAAGCTGATTTGAATAATAAACACAAGCATAATCTATATCCCTATCAATAGAAAAATTTGAAAATAATGTAGAATATTGTCCCAAATATGATTCATTCTTATATCTTTCCTCCTGTTCTTGTGCATGAGAATCTTCAACATATACCTGTTCTTGAAGTCTATCACAAGCCCGAAAGTTTTCCTCAATTTATTCAACATCCACAAACAATTTTTCTAATGACGAGGCTCTCCTTTCTCTCAGAAAAAGGACAAGATCAGGGTGTTGAGCTACTATATAGTAAACCATGGCAGTGGTTTTAGAAGGTCAGATCTCCAAAGGCATACTGCGATAAAAACTGTGAAACCTCCTATTGAATGTAGCAAGAACTTCATCCTCCCCTCTTCTCAAGGCATTAAACTCATTAAGTATTGATAAAAGGAATTGTTTTCACCCTAGTATCTCAAAAATGCACCATGAAAATCAGTCCACGAACAAATGTAACAAGATTCCATATTTCTAAACCATAAAGAAACATCTCCAAATAGGGATTTGAAAAAATATTCTCATAACTATATCCTCATGTAAAATTTCAAAATTATCAATTAAATTCTCAAAAGTTTTCAGGTGTTTCTCAGCTGCAACATGGTGTCCTCCATTGAACATAGTGAGATAATCAATAAAATTGGGAGGATAAACATGAAGAATAAGTGGCATCCTCAAAGGTTTAAAGAATTCCCTTATTGTTCGAGAATGAACTTCAGTGGGATAAAAGTAAGGTTCAATGTGTTTATTGCAAGTTTCAGTAGAAATGGTGGAAGGTAATGGATTATCTTTACCATCTATAGAATGAAGAGAATGATCAGGTTCAGGATATATGAGTATATGCACATTGTCTTTCTCATGTGTTTCAGATGAAGGAATAGGTTCAACATCAATAATGCAACAAGAATGCATACCTTCTTCTTCCAAAGAGGGATATATAAATGAAGGTTTATGATCATCAAAGTAAACAAAACAAAGGATGATTCTCCTGATATGTGAAGGAAAATACAAGAAAGAGATGACAAAAAATAACATAAGTTCCTGAAAGAAAATTATAACTTGATACCTTGAATTCTTGTGTCTTCCTTCCATTTTTCTATCTGAGCTCGTTCTTCAGTCGAGTATCATAACTTGATTTGAATCACCAGCAAACTCTTCAAATGTGTGGAGTCGCCAAGTGGAAGATGTTGTATGTTATGTCAGCAACACTTGTTCACCATCAAGTGTTGGTCATAATATTTGTCGTTCTCCCAGGGAATATTTTCCTCATTTTTGTCCCCAACAACGATGCCAAAAATGTTAAGACTAGAAGTTACCCTTAGAATACTATAAGGATAAGCCCAATACCCACTAGAATCTTAATAATTAAATCAAGTTTGGTAGGTGGATCAACAAGACTCTACGAGAAAGGAGAGGGAAACAAATTCAATGTAGATCAATGAGCTACCATTGGGAATGGAGTCATAACCTCTCTGTATATTGACAACAAACAATTTGAACTATCAGATCAAGATATTGTATGATGATGGGTAGAGGAATGGAGAAGATGACAAAAAGAAGGATGTCTACAAACAAAGATCATCTCTACAGAATGGACTAAAAAGTACTTGAAAAAAAAATGATTAACATGCAATTTGTAGTATATCCTCTACTTCTCAAGGGTCCATTAACCAAAAGAATCCTTCGATCCTCAATGTATACAGTTATTTCAAGAAAAAATATGACAAAAAAAATGGATAACAAATAAATCATATCTAATAAAAACAACTTTCATGAATCTTCCATGGAAGAAAAAATTTACATCACAGGCCCTCATGCTTACAAATAAGCAAGTAAATTGCTCCTCAAGCTCTCTTGAGCCTCCGAACCATTATAACATTTAACAAATTCCAAAACATATCCATTTCTTTATCGCCTAATACTAGGAGTTCAGTATATTCAGTTTTCTAATAATAACAAAGAGTTACAAGAAACTCAAACCAACTCCTATATTTTAGGGTTTAGCTCCTTGACTAATCAATGTATGTAGATCACATCTCAACTAAATTAGTATATGATGAAACAACTATCCGTCTCATCCACCTAATGGTTTGAAACGATCCATCCCAGTTGGAAATCGAATAGGCACTGATTTTGGTTGACTGTGTAGTTTTGCGGCGTACCTGGTAGATATTCGCTACAAAATTACAGCTTCAGAAATTTTGCAGTGAATCCCTTGTTTTAGTGTTCTGGATATTCTTTATGCATATCCTATGTCATAATCAGTATATCCTAAGTAAATGGCACATGCATATTCCAAAATTTCTTCATCCATGAGGCTTGGAGCTGATGTGGCACTTGAAATCTCGAGTTTTTGATATTCCAATGCTCAACACTTGGATGTTATTCCTTCGTCTATATTTTTCCAGTATTCATTAGTTGGAACCTATCCAACACTCATGTTAGCATTACTATTTGATCCTTGCAAACCCTTCCATCATTCCAGATATAAATATAAGAATATAACAATCTTTTGAATCCATTGATGGAATACCAAAAATATTGGAGGTGCTCCTTTGACATTTGTTCCTCTCATGCTTGAATTTTAACAACTATAATACTTGAGAGATACGGCACCTGTCTCAATAGAATGAGTACTGGACAAGAGAACTCAACAATTTTGTTGGCACATGGGAAATTTTATGAGGCTTTATATTATTAAAAACATGTCAATAATCTCATACAGACTGTCACTTGGTGATTCTTATAGATACCCTATCATGAATCATAATATCATTCTTCCCCTTCGCGTTCTTTGAAATTTGAATTGAAACTTGGATGATATAAGTTTCAACAAATGATTTGCATGCCCATTACCACAAATCGAACCTTTAGGACACACGTTGGGTTTAGACAACGCTATAGCTAGCGTTCACCTCCAACACTTGTGAAACACAATGACATCTGAATCATAATGGTTTGGCAATCAACGATTTCCTTCATGGATTTGTGAATTTTAACGCCTACACATTTCCCCTTGGAATTTAGCGTTTAGGATGATTGTTAACTGGAACATTTACTGGCAACTTGACATGCTTCTCCTTCCTCGTGGCTTACGCTTGGTGTTGTGACTTGAACTAGGTTTTGTCGATGTTATTGGCCTACAATGTGTGGCTTTGATGTGTTCGGTGGCCTTTGTTGTAAGGTGGATTGGATTTCTGTTTTTGGGGTTCTTAAATACATATCAAACCAGATTTGAAGTTGGCCTTCAAGTCCAGCTAAAATATATTTTATTACAAGGACAATTAGTAACCCCATAAGAATAACATTTGAGGCATGCATAGCGGGAGAGCACAAACTCTAATTTTTTACAAATAATTATAGAACATACTTACACCATCAAACCAATATCTTTGCTCGTACAAAGATAATGTTAAAAATAAGGCAATGGTGCAAAAATTTCATGATGCTGCATAATTGACCATAGCACTGCACAATTGACCAAATTTGATAATGCAAATTTCTGTGCTAACAACCTCAACAAAGAAGATCATAATGGTAGGATCTAATGTTTTGGGGCAAAAATGGTCCGTATTGAAGAGAAGGAGCAACCTATGATAAATATATTATTGATATTGAAGAACAAAGAGAATAAGAATCCCAATTAGAGGAATCCATTCTTGGCCTCAAACTGTCACTATATTGCAAAGGTAGACAAATGGAGGCATAAAATAATGTGAGAGATTTGATGAAAGGTCATTGAGATTTAGGACTTGGGACTCAGTGAATATCACATTGAAACCTCAACAGAGAATATCATACTAGTAGGATATCATATTTTTGGGGGAAAAATGACCTTAATGAAGGGAAGTCATAGTCTATGTTGAATAGGCTCATGTCATTCAGGAGTGAAGAGAAGAAAAATCCCAAGGAGAGGCATCCATTCCCAGCCTCAGAGTGTCATGATCTTGCAAAGGTAGACAAGTGGAGGTAACCGATAATCTCAAATATTGGATGGAATTTCATGGATATTCATAACTCAGTCCTTAACAAACAATAACTTTGGTACCTCGACAAAGAATATTAGACTGGTAGGCTCTCGGTTTATGGGGAAACATTTCTCATAATGAAGAGAGGGCATATTCTATGATAAATAGGTTCCTAACTTTCAAGAAAAAAGAGAGGAAGAATACAAAGGAGATGATTTTGTTCCTAGCATCAGGGTGCCCCAATCTTGAAGATGAATAAAAATGGAGGCAACATACGATCTAAGAGATTGGATGGAATTTCATCTAGATTTAGAACTTGAAACTTGGTGAAAACCTCCTCCAAGACCTCGAAATAGAAGATTAGACTAGTGGGCTCTTGGGTTGTTTGGGGAAAATGGCCCATAATTAAGAGAGGATGAATATTATGATGAATATTTTCTTGGTATTCAAGAACAAAAAGAAGAAAAATCCCAAGGAGAGGTGTTCATTCTTGGCCTTAGAGTGCCATGATCTTGTAAAGGTATAAAAATGGAGGCAACATATAATATAAGAGATTGGATGAAATGTCATCGAGATTTAGAACTCAGGCCTTAGTTAACACTGCCTTTGAGACCTCAACAGAGAATATCAAACTAGTAGGATCTTAGGTTTTTGGGGGAAAATGTCTCGTAATGAAGAGAGGGTACATTCTATGTTGAACATGTTCCTAGAATTCAACAATGAAGATAAGAAGAAGCCCAAGGAGAGGAAATACCTATTATGGTCCTTAGAGTGTCGTGATCTCGTAGAGGAAGACAAATTGAGGTAGCAGATAATATGAGAGACTGGAAAAAAGTTTATGGATATTCAAAATTCAAGCCTTAGTGAAAACCACCTTTGAGACCTCAACAAAGAATATCATACTAGCAGTATCTCGTGTTTTAGGGGTAAATGGTTGTAATGAAGAGAAGGTGAAATCTATGTTGAAAAGGTTCCTAACATTAAATAACAAAGAGAAGAATATTTCCAAGGACATGTGTATGTTCTTGGTATAAGAGTGTCATACTATTAGAAAGGAATACAACTGGAGGTAGTAGATAATATAATATATTGGATCGAAGGTCATGGGGATTTATAACTTAGGCCTTGATGAACATCACCTCTAATACCTCATGAATCATAATATCATTCCTCTCCTTGGAGATCTTTGAAATTTGACTTAACACTTGGATGATATGAGTTTTAAAAAATGATTTTCCTTCCCATTACCACAAATCGAACCTTCAGGACACCTATTGGGTTTAGACAAATCTATAGTTAGCGTTCACCTCCAACACTTGTGCACCACAATGACATCTGAATCATAATTGTTTGGAAATCGATGGTTTCCTTCACGGTATTGTGAATTTTAATAACTACACATTTCCACCTAGAATTTAGCATTTATGATTATTGTTAACTGGAACATTTACTGGAAACTTGCCAGGCCTCTCCTTCCTTGTGGATTGTTCTTGGTGTTGTGACTTAAACTATGTGTTTTAGATGCTCTTGGCCTACAATGTGTGGCTTTGATGTGTTCGGTGGCCTTTTTTGTAAGGTGGATTGGATTTCGGTTTTCAGGGTACTTAAGGACATATCAAACCACATTAGAAGTTGACCTTCAAGTCTAACAAATATATATTTTGTTACAAGTACAATTAGTAACCCCATAAGAATAACATTTGAGGCATGCATAGCCTGAGAGCACAAAATCTAAATTTTTATAGATAATTATAGAACATACTAACACCATCAACCCGATTTCTTTGCTCGCACAAAGATCATTTTAAAAAGAAGGAAATGCTAAAAAAATGTCATGACCCTGCATAATTGACCAAATTTGATAATGCAAATTTATGTTTTAACAACCTCAACAAAGAAGATCATAATGGTAGGATCTAAGGTTTTGGGGAAAAAATGGCCTGTAATGAAGAGAAGGAACAACCTATGCTAAATAGATTACTAACATTCAAGCAAAAAGAGAAGAAGAATTTGAATTATAGGAATCCATTCTTGGCCTCAAACTGTCACTATATCGCAAAGGTAGACAAATGGAGGAAGAAAATAATGTGAGAGATTTGACGAAAGGTCATTGAGATTTAGAACCTAGGCCTCAGTGAATACCACATTGAAACCTCAATAGAGAAGATCATACTAGTAGGATATCAGTTTTTTGGGGAAAAATTGACCTTAATGAAGAGATGTCACAATCTATGTTGAATAGGCTCCTGACATTCAAGAATGAAGAGAAGAATAAGCCCAAGGAGAGACATCCATTCCCATCCTCAGAGTGTCATGATCTTGCAAAGGTAGACAAGTGGAGGTAGTCGATAATCTCAAATATTGGATGGAATTTCATGGATATTCATAACTCGGGCCTTGACAAACAATAAATTTTAGACCTTGACAAAGAATATCGAACTGGTAGGCTCTCGGTATATGGGGGAAAATGGATCATAATGAAGAGAAGGCATAGTCTATGATAAATAGGTTCTTGAAATTTAAGAAAAAAGAGAAGAAGAATCCAAAGGAGAGGAGTTTGTTCCTAGCCTCAGGGTGCCACAATCTTGAAGATGAAGAAAAATGGAGGCAACATATGATCCAAGATATTGGATGGAATGTCATCAAGATTTAGAACTCGAAACATGGTGAAAACCTCCTCCAAGACCTCAAAATAGAAGATCGGACTAGTAGGATTTTGGGTTGTTTGGGGAAAATGACCAGTAATGAAGAGAGGGTGTAGATTATGATGAATAATTTATTGGTATTCAAGAACAAAGAGAAGAAAAATCCCAAGAAGAGGCATTCATTATTGTCCTTAGAGGGCCATGATATCACAAAGGTAGAAAAATGGAGGTAACATATAATATAATAGATTAGACAAAATGTCATCGAGATTTAGAATTCATGCCTTAATTAACACCACCTTTGAGACCTTAACAAATAAAATTGAACTGGCAGGATCTCAGGTTTTTAGGGGAAATTGTCTTGTAATGAAGAGAGGGTACATTCTATGTTGAACATGTTCCTGAAATTAAACAATGAAGATAAGAATAATCCCAAGGAGATCAAATTCATGTTTTGGGACTTAGAGTGTCATGATCTCATAAAGGAAGACAAATGGAGGTAGCAGATAATATGAGAGATTGGACAGAAGGTTATGGATATTCAAAACTCGAGCCTTGGTGAAAACCACCTTTGAGACCTCAACAAATAATATCATAATAGAAGGCTCTCGCGTTTTGGGGGGAAATGGTTGTAATGAAGAGAAGGTGAAATCTATGTTGAAAAGGTTCCTACCATTAAAGAACAACAAGAAGAAGAATCCCAATGACAGGTTTATGTTCCTGGTATAAGAGTGTCATAATATCGGAAATGAATACAACTGGAGGTAGTACATAATATGAGAGATTGGATGAAAGGTCATGGATATTTAGAACTCAGGCCTAAATGAACATCACCTCTAAGACCTCAACAGAGAAGATCAAACTAGTAGGCTCTCAGGTTTTGGGGGTGAAATGGCCCATAATGAAGAGAAGGTGAATTTTATGCTAAACAGGTTCCTGACACTAAAAAATGAAGAGAATAAGAATCCCAAGGAGAGACATTTGTTCCTAGCCTCAGAGTGTCATGTTCTTACGAAGGAAGACAAATGAAGGAAGAAAAGAATATGAGAGAATGGATGGAAAAAAGGTCATGGAGATTCAAAAACTAGACCTCAACAAACATCACCTCCAAGACCTCAATGATTAATTCAACAAGTTGATCAGGGAAATGGGACACTGGGAATATCGAGTATTAGAGATTGTAAAGCCTAATTATGCCAAAGTAGGGGCCAATATGATGGAATTGGAAGGGAACAAGGTTGATGTGCCTGATGCCACCATCAAGGGCCCTAATTACAGATACTTTGGGTCTACAAAATTCTTCCTTGACGTCAAGGAGATATTCAATAAGCCCCTCAAGGTGAAGAATAGGCAGAATAGGTATGGTATTTATAAGTGAATTGATGCTAGTTATTATGGCTACAAGGATGATGATGAAGGTATCTTGGAAAAGGTCGAGTAGCCCACGGAGGAGGAGTTGCGATATAGAGCATTGAGGGAGTGGCATAGGATTAAGTCCATCAAGAGGGTGGCTAGGTTGATGGGAAAGAGAGAGAGTGTGAGTGTAGCGATGGTGTAGAGGTTTTAAAATGTTCATAAGAAGGTGGAAAGCATGTTCTAAGATGAGAGGCATTGGTAATGCACAACTACCATTTTGATGTGTGGTGTGTAGTTTTAAGCAGTG